>AWUE01020342.1:0-176117 GCA_001974825.2 Corchorus olitorius | reverse complement strand
AACTCAAATCAATTGGGTCAGCCTTTAAAATTTTAAATGTTTAATTCTTAAATTTATTTAAAATGGTTAAAATTATAACAATGTGTATTTTATTGAATAAAACATAATTTTAGTTTATAATATTCTTGGGTCATCAGGTTATCTTTTAGGTATTCGGGTTACGAGTTTGTCGGGTCTGGATAGGACAAGTTCGGATTGTTTAATTTCTCTATTCAAATCAGATTCGGTCGGTTTGGGACGAGTTATCGAGGTTGGATCAGATTTTAACAGTTTTACTTATAATTAATTTCAATTATTATTTTAATTTTCTTTTAATTTAAACACGATTTGTCACGTACACCGTACGTAGAAGTGAAAACTAGTTATAGAAAAATATATGAATTGTCATAGTACGGATAATGAATTACTAGGTGTAACTAATAATGTAAGAATTTCTCTACAATTAGAGACATGGCATATTCATTATTTTGCCAGGACACATGATTTGCTTCCCTTAGTTTCTAAACAAACACACTTGATCTTTCATATGGTTTTTTGGTGAAAGATCTTTCATATGGTTTAATTTGCTATAATTATTCACCAAAAAGAATTCTATAATTTGTTGTTGTGTCAACGACCAATCACTGGCCAAGGCTCATTAATGAAGAACTAATGTAGTAGAGTATTACTATTTAACCCTCCAATTTATCCATCCACTTGACCCTCTTAATATATCATTATAATTTTTAAAATCCTATTCTATAATAGTCTAAAATCATCTTTACCTAAAAAAAATGCAGTATTATCTTAATTGGGTCGGAGATTAAGCAATTAGCCTGATGATCGGGTCAATGATTTAAGTATCAAATCAATAGGTGAATTATATATTTGATATGGATTATCTCAAAAAAATATATACTAATATGGAGTATCGGGCAGTCAGGGGACATCCCCCCAAATCCGGTCAACACCAAATAGATGTTGGCATGTTTATATATTGTGGCCCCACTAAAATTAAAAGTTGGCCCATTTAATTTTCAACACTTCCTTAATTAGGTGTGGGGTCATATTTAAATGTTAGATAAAAACAATTTTTGTTGCCGATTTTAAATTTTGATAGATAAAACCAAGTTAGTTTTAAGGCGAAAATCCAATATTTGATATTTAATTAGAAAAAAAAATTAGGCTTTTCCGCTTTTGTTTCCCTTCTAACGGTGGAATCTCCTATATATAGTGTTTTAAAACTTGGACCGGTTTAGCCGGTTCGTCTGGTTCAATAGGGATCTGAAGATCTTGTCAGTCCGGAGAGACCCCCTAACCCGTTGATGATCAAGCCCAATCAAAATTCGGTTAAAATCGGAAAATCCGGTGGCAGTTCAACTGGTAAAACCCAATAAACCGCTATTTGGATAATGTGGGACTTAAATCCCTAAAATTCTTACCCTCTTTTTCTGTTTTCTCTCTAAATCTCGGCCCTCTAATCTGAAAATTTTTCTCCGATGGATGTTACTTGGAGGGAGGCGTGGTGCTTCTGGCGCTGAAATCTGTTGAAGTGGAGCTTAAATTGATTGCGAAACAAGAGAGGATAAAGCAAGCACTTAGTCGAATATGGAAATGGAATGCAAAAGATTTATTAATGGTTATTTTTGTTGCTTTTTCTACTTTAGATGTGGCGGCTGTAACCTTGTTTTAGTTTCAAATCCGCTGCTCTACTTGCTTTCAATATCTTTCGACCCTCTCTCGCAGCCTCCTCCCTTCAAAATTTTGTTTCCTCCGAGGAGGAGTCTGATCTTTTTTACTTTTGTTTTTTATTTCAGAATAAAATCCCCATATTTATCGATCTGTTGGGTTTAGTCAGTTTTTTGAGTCAGTTCAATTTTTTTGAGTTGGTTAGTTTGAGTCTGAGTTTGGCTTTTATCCAGTTTTTAGTTTGCAATAGATTGAAAACAGTTTGCCTTGTTGGAATGATTTTTCTTTCTGATCAAAGGTAGGTGCTGATGATCCTCGAATCAGCCACTTTTTTATCGCTGTTGAAAGTTTTTTCTTGGATTCACGGAGAAGGAGTGGTGGATATAGGAAAGATTTATGAAAAAGGTTCGAGACTCCATATAATCATCAAGACGACTCATCTGATCACGGAGCAAGACCTACATCTAGATCTAAGACATGAGCATTCTTTCCAATTTATTGTAATTATAAGTATTATCTTTGTAATTTCATTTTCATAAATGAAAATTACAAACTTTTCTTCAAAAAGAAAATATCTTTCGGCCCTAAGTTTCTAATAAAATCAATGACGTCATGATGATGTCATCATTAATTGACCCATCGACCTAACCCGCTTGACCCGGTTGACTCGTGACCGAGTGACCCCAACGGGTTGAGCTCCAGCTCAGGCTTTAAAACACTGCTCCTATATGCTATACATAGGATGGATTAAATTGTTGCAAAATAAATAGCCATAACTTTAAACATATTGTATCATTGTCAAGAGAAATTTTCTTAAGTAGAGCATATTTATTCAAGCATGATTTACAAAACATCAAATTTATTCTAAGCTGCGTTCGTGGAAACCAAAACAAATTCTATATATTCTGCCCCCAAAATCGGTCACCTTGTGGAATGTGAACATTCAAAAAGTAATATCTTCCCGGTCGATAAAGCAAAAACTCCAAATCTCTTTTTGCTTCGTTCCTTTCGCAACTACATTTATGTGATCAAGCCGTCTTATTTTTGATTGCTCTTCATTCTCATTCACTACAAGAAAAATGTAGTTTAGCCACCAAATAATAGCGACGAAAATTATTCATCGTAAATCACTACAGAAATTGCAACTGACAGTGACAGAAACCTAAATCCGTCGAAAAATCAATGGCTAACATTGACGAAATAAAGCGACATATTTTCTGTCTCAAATGAAGTCGCTAAAGTTTGGCGCCAAGAGAGCCAAAATAATTCGTTGCAATTTGTCAAAAAAATCCGTTACAATTTGTGCAATAGATATTGCCACGAATCATTTGCAACAAGCTACCCACGATTTTGCGACGAACTCTATTTTTGAAAAATATAATATGCTCAATTTACAAAATTGACAAATTTACGGATTTAACGATGACATTATTCATCGTTAAAACGTTTTCAACCATTAAATCCCGTGGAAATTTAATTCACAAAAAAAATTTTCAAGTTGAAACATAAATTCCAACCAAAAAATCATTGATTGCAAATTTTGTGGCATAATAATTGAATCTCTCAAAGTTTTTACTTTTCCCGCCCATTTTGTGACAAATTTGGCTACAAAATTCATTCTGTGGCAACTAAAATTTTCAATTTCACGCTCAAATTTGGTGTTGAGCGCCAGATCTTCTTGGTCGATGAAAATTGCGGCAAAAAATAAATTTCGCCACTAATTGTAATTTCATTTTCTCAGCCAACAAAGCTTTTTCGTTAGAATTTAACTTTTGCAGCGACAATAATGACGGAAAATAGATTTTGTCACTAATACTTTGACACTCATGTTACTCCCGTCATCTTTTTTTTTTTTTCATTTTTCAACTCTCTTTTGACTTCTCATCCTCTTCTTTTCCCATTTCTCTTTTCTTTTCTTTTTTTCCTTTTTTTTTGCCAAAGCATTTCTTTTATTTCCCTCCTTCGATGGTAAGTTCTTTTTCTCCCTTTCAATTCTTTGTTTTTCTTTTTCTATCTATATTCATATTTTGTTATATTTCTCCACTTTCTAATCTTTTCCACCAAAGAACTCTTTTTTGTTTTTCATTATTTAGTGTTGTTCTTGAATGTTAAACATTAATCTTATATTCTTAAATTTCTATTCTTATTTAGTTATATATGGTATTTTTTTATTGATTTATTTACTTAATTTTAATTTATTGTTTGCTAATCTCTTTTTTCATTTTTCTTTTGTCATGTGCTTGTAGGTTGTTATGTGATAATTTGGTGAAAGAGACATGGAGATAAATAGGGGAAGCTCATGAATCAAAAAAATTTTCTCTACATTTCTATTGTATTAACTGTATTTTTCTTTTCTTTTCTTTTCTTGTCTTTTCTTTTCTTTTCTTTTATCTTTTATGCATTTTGTTATTTATTTTATTTCAACAATGTACTTTAATAATTTAATATTAATGTAAAATATCTTTATTTTTAAATTATTGGTTTATTCAATTTTACTTATATTAATATAATTAAATATAACATGTAGATTATGAGATTACATCAATTTTGAATGACAAATTCACTCATATATAATATTTATACGTGGCTATGGTGGTCTCAACTATTTATTATTTCAATATTTAATATATTATGATTTTTCTAATGAAATTAAAATTTGTGTTATGTTAGAAAAATTGTGGCAAAATCAATGGGAATTAGTGACGATTCCTTCAAACTTTCGTTGCTAAATTCGTGGCAAGTTTCATTGTTGTAAAATCCATTGCTAGTCTTTGGTCACTTAAAACAAATTTTCCCACGAATGATTGTAACGGAGTTTTGCTCGTCGTAGTATTTGCAACGGAAAACTTTATCTCGTCATAATCTTTTTTCCACCAATTTATTGCGACTAAAAATCTTTTGTGGCAATTTTCGTCGCAAGGTGAAATAGCGACAAATTTTTCAATATTTTCCGTCACTAAACCCATAGTGGGTGGCTCTTTTTCTTGTAGTGATTTTTCATTTTTTTCTCTTTCGTCCTCTTGTGTGTCTTTTACCTGTCTCAATTGATTTATTTATTTGATTTGATGAGATTTTTCATATTACAAGGCAAGCAGCCAATCAATATATTGATAGGTTACAATCAATATAATAATTAATAATAAATATTTGCTAACAATCTTATCAGTCACATATTATTAAAAACAATAAGAGAAAGTGAAAATATAAAAAAAAAAAAAAAAAAAATCAGTCTAAAGATCTTACCTCATTGATTTTGCCACTATTGAGTTTGGGTTTTTGGTAATGTCAATCCTATTAAATTTATGATGGATATCCGTTTTCTCTAATAATCTTTACCCATCGGGTTGGCCCAAACCGTCTTTGACCCGGATCACCTTCTCCAGTGGGCTTTTGGGTGTTTTCATTGGGAAGGAGAAAAAGAAGCTCCTAGAAGGAGTGATCGGTCGTTAACAAATCACAAAATAATCCCAACAATTACTAACTAAAAATAGTTAGGGCAAGTAGGGGTCGAATCCACAGAGAGATAGGTTATTATTCTTTTTCTTTAAGCAAACAAACAAAATAAAGAGGATTTTGAAAGTAGAATTAAATCAAATCAAACTAACAATTAAAATTATCTAAGAAAGCAATCAAGAAAATTAAAGAAAACAATTAATAAGAAAGCAGTGAATAAATTGAGAAGGTAATTAAGAAAACCCTCCAACATAGAATTAATATCCCTTTTGACAAAAATAACATGGATCATTGATATCTAAAAATTATGAAAACATTGGATAGCTTGTTTGGAATTAAATCCGAAATTTACCAAATTAGATAAAAATGTCTCTTTTCCAGCTTAATTTATCCTTTTTATTCATAACAACCAATTTCCTTATGAGGGCTTAGAGATTTGTTAAAAACAAAGCATTAAGAACTAGTAATTTATGAACAAGCACAACAAACAATTAATTATCTATTGATTCTTAAATCCCTTGGAAGGAAGTATTAGTTCTCCTCCAATTGCTATAAACAATTAAATCTGAAGTATTAGTTCTAAACTCAATTTAGCTAATGTTGACTTAATTTATCAAGATAGTGTCGACTCCAATCCATCAAAACAAGCAACATAGAATTAAAACAGAGAATTAAGAAATACCCTAACAATTTTCATATAAAAACACCAAATCTCACCATGATATAAGTCAAGAGATCAATTAAATTCTACATTGGAGAAAAGAAAAGGATTACTCACTCATGAATTGAGTGAGCATCCAAAGAATAAGAAGAAAAACTTATCTTATGGATAGGAAGAAGAGGGGGCAGCGACTCCAAGGCTTTTTTCCTCCAAATCTTCAACAATTCTTCAAAATACAATCTCTAGATCTACATACATTAAAAACCTAGACCTAAGGTGGCTATTTACAGTGGAAATAACCCTAAAGACTCCAATTCTAATTAAAATAGGACTCTAGGACGTTTTAAGGGCTGACTTGGTCTCCAAGTTGGATTAAAAGTCTTCCTAGAGTGAAATCCAAGTCAAAATAGGATCCTAAAATTTTCTGGATTCGTGCAGGAACTTCGACGGTGTTTTTGGGCTTGAAGATGGCAGAACTGGGTCTTAGACTTTAAAGGAAAGTTGTAGGTATCGGAGTTAGCTTTCCAACGCCTACTCACAGGCCTAAAACGGATATCTGAGCAGAAAGTTATGATTTTTCTACCGAGACTGCGCTGAATCCTAATCCTGTTAGGACTAGAAGCGGGAATATGCCGGAATTGGATATTTCCTTGGATATAGGCGGCACAAATTGGGTTTTTAGTTCCAATTGTGGGCTTATATGGGCTGAGTATTATCCCATATAAAATATCCAAAATTCCTTAGCTTTCGGGCTTTTCATGGCTTGTCTTCAATCCTTTGCAATTAAAGCTTCAATCTTCAATTCTTGCTTCTTGAAATAATTCTTCAATGATATTCAAATCTTCAAATTATCTTCAATAAGTCTTCAAACACGAACTTCGAATCTCCAAATCTATACTCAAAATTACTTTGCTCATATCTGTGTAGAAAGTCATCAAAATAGCTCCAAAAGTAGTAAAAATTAACAAATTCTCAATTTTACATATCATAAAGGTTCAAAACACAAATATTATCAAAAGAACATATATTTAAGCATAAATAGATCCAAAAACATAATAAAATAGCCATAAAAGTAGGGTTGTTTTTGACTCCATCAAGGAGCGGAAAAGAAAGAAAAAAACAAGAGACAGAGAGAACGGAAGAGAGAAAGGAGCGAAGAGGAGAGGACAACAAAGAAAAAAAGAATAGCGACAGAGGGAAAATAGGGGACAGGGGAGGAAGGAAATGACAGCCGACGGCGGAAAAGAAATGGAGGGGAAGGAAGAAGAGATGGCGGGAGAAGCAAAGAACAAGAGCAGGAAGAGAGGAGAGAGAGAAAGGAAGCGTCGACCAAACAAAAATCTCTACGCAAGGAGAAAGAGACATAGAAAGAAGCGAGTCAGAGAGAAGGAAGGTGAAAGCAATTAATCATCAAAGTAAGGCAGAGTTTTTTTCCAGGTGATATTCCTCTTTTTTTTATTCTTTTTATCTTCAATCTTTTTCATGAATCCCTAATCATATTTTTTAGTTAAATAAGAATCTACAAATTCTTAATTCTTTTCGCTATGGGTTGTTCGACAGGCCAATCGTGTTCCTGATACGGTGCTACGGATAACCTGCTCGCATACATCGCGTGGTGGGTTTACTCTTTCTATACAATTGATTAACTTGAATTTCATGTCCTACACAGTTACACTTTCATTTTTTTTTAAAAGTCATTCCTGGAATTTTTTTTCCCTTTTGGGGGCTTTTTTCTTTGAATTTTTGTAAGATATAATTAATAAGATGATTATGTAGGGAAGTATAATTCTTTCTGACATGTTGTGTTTAATTGGAAATTGGGTTTGAATGATTACTTTACCTGATATCTCCGTACTGTCTTAAAGTTCTTTAGATAATTGTTTTATAAATCATATCTGATATTTGTTGCCCCTCTAATATCAATTTATATACACAGAGTGGAGGTACACCTGATATAAGAAATGGTCTACTGGAAGTACAGAAAGCCTTTCGTCAAGCTGGTCTGGATTTTGCAAAACAGGTTTTTATATCTGGTTTTTTGTTACTGTTGTTATTTGTTTTCCCCTGCTTCAGAGCATGATCTAAAAATTTTATTTCTTTAATTAATTCAAGATAGATTGTTATTAGAGGATATTAAAAGGCTTGATAGCTAGGGTTAGGTGTAGACAATAGATTTACATTGGAAGACATTTGGAAGTATTCTTAATGCTGAGAACCAAATAGGTATGTTCACACATGGTTTTTATCTATGTTTATCTTATTGAATGATATTTGTGCTGTCATCAAAGTGGACAGTGATAAAAGTTCAACTATCTCTATGTCTGATCTTTTATGAGTGTTTTTTCTTTCAATACAAAATGGGTGCTTACTTTAATTGGCTTATTTTTCTGAGGCCTTATTTGTTAGATGGTTGCTTGATTTTAAGTTACACTATTTGACACATACTTTGTGTACACTGTATGATCCCTTGCAGGTGATAAAATTAGAGATCATGCTGTTCAAAGGAGAAATCGACATAGGTAAAAAAAACTCTAATGTTAGATGTTGGAACCAATTAATCTACTATATGTTATTTCCTTGAATTATGTTTACAACTTTCATTTTCTCAAAAAAAATGTTTACAACTTTCATGCATGTTGAGGGAATTTAGAGGTTTATGATGTAAGTACAAGCAAAAGGTTATTTTTTTTATTGATTTACAACTTGATTAATCGATGAACTATTGGAAATTAATTTGACTTGGTGCTGGTCAATGATTTTGGTGATGATTTTACATGGCCATTACCTATATTTTATACCAATTATTATGAGAATTTTCATAGTTCTATATACGCAAATACACTTACTTCTTATTAAGTTATTTGGATTGCAAGGTCATTCCAGCAAGACTCTACTTGCATACAAATGGTACAATGTAGAACAAGAGTTCTTTAGGGAAAAATGAAGGTTAGTTTCTCTTCTTAAGTTATTTGAGATTTAGTGCACCAATATCTGTCTACTGTAAACTTTGGAGCTGTGGAATATTCTTATGCTTTTTATTTCTACTTTTAGTTATGGAAGTTATCAAAAAGGTTTATTCCTTTTTTTTCACTTTAAATATTTGATGATATGGTTAATTTTGATTTGTACCATTCTTAGCTTCAGTTCATTCAAACTATGTGGACTGTAATCAGTGCCTTGGTGATTTCATCCTCTCAAAGGTAAAATATATAGTGCATCTACTAATATTAAATTATTCATGAAATGTTCAAGTTTTGAGTTAATAAGCATTGTTGCATAGCTCTGTTTGCTCTCTCAGCCAAGTAACAAGGCTATTTTCTAATGATTTTTTGAACAGTATTTTGGGATATCACAACCCCAAGTAACTAGACTCTAGGCAGCTTTGTGATGTCTTACTTTAAACTTGATGTTAGTCAACATTATGGTTGCCTCTGTTTAGTAAGACTGTATCTTTTGCCTGTTACTTTACTTCAACCAAAATATCATTTTCTTAAAGGCATCTGTTTTCAGAAATTAGGTTATGTTGTTAGAAATATAGAGTTAAGAATTTCTTTCTAAAATCAAGATTGCTTTGTTTTACTTGAAAAGTTTCAATTCATCCATATTTCGAGAAATTTTCCTTCACAGCACAAAAAAGAGGAAGACTGTTATTAAGCTCAGAGGTACCTACATCGTCAACCATCTTAACTTTTCCAGCACTTTCAAACAAAGCAACAACCTGGGCACTATCCACACTAAAAGGAAGATTACCCACAAAAAGTTTCAAGTCATGGGAGAAACAGGGAGCATCGTCTTCATTACTCCCAAAAGCTCATTTTCCTGACCATACTTAAATGAAACAAGACCTTTTCTAACATACTTAGAAGAAGAGGATTTTTTAGTGGAAAGTGTTAAATGTTGATAGTAGTAGATCGCAGGTTGTTTAAGCTTTTTGGGAATTCTGGTATGTAATTGCAGAAGACTTCAGGTTAATTAAATTAAGATGAGATACCCAGTATAAATGTTCATACGTAGGTGGTAGAACTTAAGAAATATGGATAGAATTGTGCTTAAGGTCAAGTTCTTTGTACTTAAATCTTTATCACTTTTATCAATATTTTTTTCATGAATTTCTGCATTATGTTTAACTCTTGGACTCTTAGTGTTTCCATCGCAAAATAATTCACTTCCATTATAATGTCTTCTACTTCTTAGAATGAATCGCATTTTCTTCAGCAAATTCATAACCTCAAAACAATCTAATATACATCAACAAACGCGCAGTGGAGCGCGCGGGGAGAACCTAGTAAAGTGATAGTAACCAGTCAAGTTGGCGATGCGCGATTTATACCTTTATGATAAATTGGAGAGAGAGAACAACCCGACGATTTATACCTTTATGACATTGTTGAAGATAGCAATTCCGCCATGTTTTAAACCAAATATTGTAAGGCCCACCAGCGTGTTCTATATATACACGTCGGACATTAATTTAAATCCAAAAGTTTAAGCCTATGTGTTCTGAGATTATTCATGTATATATGCCACTTATACAGTCCTTCGCTTTGTGATGTGGGATGCGATACTCACATGTGAATTTTAACAAATTCCCTTGACCATAACAATAATGAAGGCTCCTTCACACAAAAAAAAAAAGTAATTTTGACTAACCCTAATTGGGTTTCACCAAAAGACATCCTTTGGACAAATTCCCAAACCTCACACATAACCATTGTGTTCCTTACCTAAAATCCTAGACATAACACCTCCTATTTATATTAGAAAATACTAAAATCCTAATGGATCCTATTAAATAAAAACTCTCAAATAAATTAAATTTAAGTAAATATAAAAATATTATTCGGCATGGTTTAACTCCAACACAAATTATCGACGTTACTCTTGAGTCATATAGCTAGGTAACCTTTTTTTTCTTTTTGCACCAATATAGCTAGGCAACTTTAGATTATTAAGATATTTTTTGTTAAATATACATTTAGCATTATTGTAGCCTTTTCCTATTCTATAATCCTAAACATTTCTTTTTCTATTTCTATATATATAATATAATTAAGAGGTAGGAAAAGGGATTTAGCTAAAGGGAATAAAGTTTTTTATTTTAATTTTGCCAAAGAAAAAGGGAATAAAGATTCAAATTTGAGATTTTGTTATAGTGAATTGTCTCTAACCATCTCAGGTGGAAGAGAAATTTTTTACATGTTGAATTCTCCCTATAGCTGAGCTAGTTAGAGGTTAGTGGAAGTCACCAGTGGTCTCAGGTTTGAGACTCCTTATCCTCTATAAGTAGGCCCCTTTCCCTGCCTGCCATATCAGTCTATGTACCAAAAAGATTTTTTAACCATTTCATTTTATGAATTTGAATTCTTTTATTGCTACATATAAACATGAAATTAAATGATAGACTACACAAAGATTTGAACCTGAGACCTCCTATTAGAGACTCAAGCTCTTAACCACTAGGTTGTCCCCTTGGGGACTAAGAATTTGAACTCTGAAATTACCTCTCAAGCTCTAATAAAAATCGGCTTATTGAAAAGATAGTCCCCTGAACTATACGAAAAATGTCAAATAAGTTCTTAAACTCAATTTTTGACCAATCGAGCCCCTAAAAACCCAATTTGGCCATATAAACCCTTCTTACATTAGAAAAAGCTACGTCAACATGTCACGTGGCCTGAAAATGTCACGTTAGTTTAGGGTAAAGTTTTTGAAAAAGGAAAAATTTTAAAAAGATAAATGACTTGTGACATGAAAATTAATTTTTGAAAATGACTTCATTATTTTTTTAAATTTTTTTTCTTTTTTAGAAAATTTATTATAAACTGATGTGACAGTTTTAAGTCACGTGGCATGCTGGCGTTACTTTTTCTCACGGCAAAAGGTCTTACCTAGCCAAAATTGGGTTTCTTAGAACTTTTGTTCATGATTTGGCATCATAATTCTCTTTGAAAGATATTGGCAATCTTAACTTCTTTCTTGGCATTGAAGTTGTACCACACTAAGGAGGATTGTTTCTTTCTCAGAACAAAAGTAGAATTGATATACTTGAGAAAACAGATATGGCAGAAGCAAGAGCAGCCAATACATCATTGTGTACAACAGTCTCACTCAGACCCAATGATGGTACTTCTGCCATAGATGCTGAAACATACATCTGGCTCTCTTTAAAATCTTAGTCTTACCAGGCTTGACATTTCCTTTGCAATCGATAAGCTATCTCAGTTTATGCATAAGCCTACACAAATACACTTTATAGCATTAAAACGAGTGCTTAGATACCTAAAAGGAACATTATTCCATGGCATGAATATTGATCAGTCGTTGGCAATCATAAAAATAATCCCCACAAAAACCTTACTAAGTAGATAGGGCAAGTAGGGGTCGAATCCCACAGAAAAGGGGAATAGACTTATCCAAGGATAAAACCTTCTCAAGAATTACTCAAAAACAGGGGATTAAAGATATCAATTATAAAGAGAACAATTAAACTAAAAATAAAGCAAAGTAAATTAAATCTAAACTATGGCAATTAAAAAAGAAAACAATAATAAGAAAGCATACTTCTTCTCCAATGCTAGAAATCAATCAAATTAACTATAGATCATTGATTTAAAAGATCAATTTAATGTTTTATTCTCAATTAGATAATTGGTCTAGGGAAACCCTAACATGCAAATTTAGATAAAACTCTTGATCCGGTGTGAATTATCCCTTTAATTCTTTAAACAATTACCTCTTGATCTACAGTGATAATTGCCCAAGAACAAAGCATTAAGAACAATTATAATTAATCACGCATGCATAACAAGTAAAACCAAAATTATTCTTTCAAATAAGTTTAATTAACCCCTTGGAAGGAATTGGCCATTCTCTTCCAATTGTTACCGAACAATCAAACCCGAAGATCCTTCAAAGTTTGATTTAACAATAGATCTATCCAATTATATCAATAGTTGCAGTTCTAAATCAATAATCATCAAGATCATAAAATTAAAACAAAGATTAAATAACTATAAACCAAGAACAAACA
The DNA here is from genome assembly GCA_001974825.2 of Corchorus olitorius. Lineage (NCBI taxonomy): Eukaryota > Viridiplantae > Streptophyta > Magnoliopsida > Malvales > Malvaceae > Corchorus > Corchorus olitorius. The sequence continues at coordinate 163,305 of AWUE01020342.1, read as the reverse complement.
TCAAATTATAAGCACACAAATCTCACCATAATTAATTGATTAAATTCACCAAAGGATAAGAAGTATTAAGAATTTAGCTACTCATGGATTTTCCCAAATCCATGAGAGGCATCAGAAAACTTACAGGACTTGAAGGGGGCGGAATCCTCCTTGCAAAACCCTAAGTTTGCCGCACCCCTCTATGCAAAGAGAGGGTGTCGACTCCCTTAGCCTAAAATTAGAAGAAAAACTAAGGTGGGTATTTATAGTGGAAGGGTCTAGGGCGGTTTAGGGGTCTTGACTTGGTCTCCAAGTTGGATTAAGAGTCTTCCTAGAGTAAAATTTGGTCTTCAGGAAAATTCTGGAATCGTGCAGAGACTTCGACAAAAATTTCGGGCTTGAAGATGGCAGAACTGGGCTTTGGGCTTTAAAGCAAAGTTGTAGATCTCGGAGTCCTCTTTCCAACACCTACTCAAACGCCTTATTTGGAGGTCTGAGTAGAAAGTTATGGCCTTTTTACCGAGACTGCGTTGAATCCTAATCCAAATAGGAAAGGGTTGCAGGAATTTGAATATTTCTTGGGCTTGTACGGCACCAATTGGATTTTTAACTCCAATTGTGGGCTCATATGGGCTGATTAATATCCCATATAAAATATTCAAAAGTCCATGTCTTCAAGGTCTTCTCCATAGCTTATCTTCAATCCTTCGTGATTTAAACTCAATCATCAATTCTTGTTTCTTCAAATAATTCTTCAGTGGTCTTTGATCGGTCGTCGGCAATTCCATTTTTCGTGCATCCCACTATTGAGTTCCTTCAATTGAATTGACTCCATACTCTTGTGTCAATTTGAAAGGTGCTTGAATGAATTGAGGTGAGTGTTAATGCTCTACTTGCATCTTCAGGATTTGTGCAAACATTTTGGTGACAGTCTCTTGTCGATTTGCCAACGATGAAACCACAGTATCCAAATGCTTCATTCTTTCTTCCATCTTGGTAAGAGATTCCTTCTCTGATGATTTGGTTGTTGAGTGTTCATCCATCATGCTGAATTGGAAGATATTCTCGGCCATCTTGTTCAACAATTTCCTTGCTTATTCAGGAGTTTTGAATCTCAAACTGCCTCCACTAGTAGCATCAATATTGGTTTTTTCTGATTGAGATAACCTATCATAGAAGTTTTGGATTAAAAATCCTTCACTTAATCCATGATATGGGCAACTCTCACATAATTTGTTGTACCTTTCCCAATATTGATACCATCTTTCTTCTTGTAACTGGCGACTGGCAGTAATCTCTTTCCTTACTTCGGAAATTCTTGAGTTTGGAAAATATCTTTCCAAGAAGGCTTCTTGTAACCCATTCCATGAGGTAATAGATTTTGGTGGCAAACCCTAGAACCATTCTCTTGGTTTTTCTTCCAAGGTGGATAGAAAAGTTCGTAGCTTCACTTGTTCTTCAGGCATTCCAGTGATCAAAGCACACTTGGTGTAGAAAGCTCGCAGATGCTCGTGTGGATTTTCATGCTCTTCTCCATGGAAAACAGGTAGCAAACGGATCACTCCTGGCTTCAATTGGTAGGACATATCCATGTCAGAATAATCAATGCAGAGGGGCTTCATCTCGCGTGCGAAATTCAGTTCCCCTAGGGAACGTGATTGCTCCATTGGATTTTCCTATAAAACAAAGAAGATCAAGTGCAAATCTAATAGAAAAAGATAAAAAAGAAAAAAAGAAAAACAATTCACAATCTCCCCGACAACGGCGCCAAAATTTATGATCGGTCGTCGGCAATCATAAAAATAATCCCAACAATTACTAACTAATAAAGTTAGGGCAAGTAGGGGTCGAACCCACAGAGAGATAGGTTATTATTCTTTTTCTTAAAACAATCAAACAAAATAAAAAGAATTTTTAAAGTAGAATTAAATCAAATCAAACTAACAATTAAAATTAACTAAGAAAACAATCAAGAAAATTAAAGAAAACAATCAATCAGAAAGCAGTGAATAAATTGAGAAAAATAATTAAGAGAACCCTACAACATAGAATTAATATCCCTCTTGACAAGAAAAACATGGATCATTGATATCTAAAAATTATGAAAACAATGGATAGCTTGTTTGGAATAAATCCTAAATTACCTAGATTAGATAAAACTCTTGATCTGGTGTGAATAATCCCTTTTATTCTTTAAACAATTACCTCTTGATCTGGTGTGATAATTGCTCAAGAACAAAGCATTAAGAACTCAGTAATTTATGAACAAGCACAACAAACAATAAATTATCTATTGATTCTTAAATCCCTTGGAAGGAAGATCCTTCACCTCCAATTGCTACCAAACAATTAAATCCGAAGATGCTCCAAGATTTAATTTAGCTAATGCAAACTCAATTTATCAAGATAGTGTCGACTCCAATCCATCAAAACAAGTTAACATAGGATTAAAACAGAGATATAAGAAATATCCAAAACAATTTTCATATATAAGCACAAAATCTCACCATGAAAATAGTCAAGAGATCAATTAAATTCTACATTGGAGAAAAGAAAAGGATTACTCACTCATGAATTGAGTGAGCATCCAAAGAAAAGAAGAAAAACTTATCTAAAGATGAAGAAGAAGGGGGTGGCGGCTCCAAGGGTTTCCCCTCCAAATCTTCAAGCAATTCTTCAAAAATAAATTATAATCTCTACATAATAAAAACCTAGACCTAAGGTGGCTATTTATAGTGGAAAATAACCCCTAAGACTCCAACTATAACTATGATAGGACTCTAGGACGGTTTAGACTCTAACTTGGGCTCCAAGTTGGCTTAAAAGTCTTCCTAGGCCAAAATTAAGGGTGAAAATCGGATCTGGAAATTTTTGGAATCGCACAGCAACTTCGACAGTAATTTTGGGCTTGAAGATGGCAGAACTGGGCTTGGACTTCAGAGCAAAGTTGTAGATCTCGGAGATAGCTTTCCAACACCTATTCACGGGCCTTATTTGGAGGTCTGAGCAGAAAGTTATGGCCTTTTTACCAAGACTGCGCTGAATCCTAATCCAATTAGGATTAGTATGCGGGAATTGGATATTTCTTTGGGATGTGTGGCACCAATTGGGCTTTTGACTCCAATTGTGGGCTCATATGGGCTAAGTATTAACCCATATAAATTATCCAAAATTCCATGTCTTCAAAGTCTTCTCCAAAGTTTTATCTATAATTCTTCGCGATTTAAACCCAATCCTCAATTGTTGCTCCTCAAAATAATTCTTCAATGATCTATATATCTTCAAATTATCTTCAATAAATATTCAATCACGAACTTCGAATCTCCAAATCTTCACTCTAAATTACTTTGCTCACATCTGTGTAAAAAGTCATCAAAATAGCTCCAAAAATAGTGAAAATTAGCAAGTTTCCAATTTTACATCTCTTAAAGACTCAAAACACAAATATTAACAAAATAAGATATATTAGAGCATAAATTCATCCAAAAACATAAGAAAATAGCTATAAAAATAGTGTTGTTTTTGGCTCGATCAGTCTTCAATTCTTCAAATTATCTTCAATATATTTTCAATCACGAACTTCGAATCTCCAAATCTTCACTCTAAATTGCTAAGTCCATATTTGTGCAAAAAGTCATCAAATTAGCTCCAAAAATAGTGAAAAACAACAAGTTTCCACTTTTCTTGTCTTCAAAACCTAAAAAACATGAATACTTACAAAATAGGTTAAAATCACACATAAAAATATCAAAAAGCATAGGAAAATGATCATAAAAATAGAGTCTATTTTGGCTCGATCAAATATCAACAAGGAAGCTAAGTTAACTTGACAGTCTACACTGAATCTGACCGGGTAGGAGATCCTAATGACAGAATGTCCACATCAGCCTTTGTGATTAAGCTTGGCACTACACCAATTGCTTGGAGCTCGAAGAAGCAATCCACAATACCTCGGTTCTCCATTGAAGCGGAGTATCGAGTTATTGTCTCTGCAGTCTTTGAAGTCACATGAATTAAATCCATGTTGTCTAAACTGCCTCTCAAGATCACTACTTCTCCACCAACTATCTTGTGCAACAACCTAAGCGCAACTTACACATGTGCCAATCTTGTTTTCACTCAAGAATGAAACACATAGCTTTAGACTATCTCTTTGTCCGACAGAAGATAAGTGAATGGTGTATAAAAGTGTAGCACATCTCTTCTACCTCACAGCTTGTAGATGCTTTCACCAAAGCATGTCACAACAACATTTCAACTTCTTTCCTCTAAGATTGGAGTCTCTAATGGATCCTCCATCTTGCGGGGGAGTATTGGCGGAAAGCACAAGAAATCAAAATCCAAACAACCTAATGATGACTCTACCTAGACTTACCCTTGTGTGTTTATCTTTATCCTGTATTTAAAGTGTAACCAATTCTTATCTCATGCAACAACCTAGATTTGTATTATATATTCAATACTGGAATACATCATAATCATACCTTTTTCACACAAACAATTTCCATAAATCTATTTCTCCATAGGAGGAGAGTTAAATAGGGTTAGATTAAAAAATTTATCACTGAAATTAGTTAAAGAGACGGATATTTTGGGACAAGTTTTGAGTCCAAAAATGGATAATAAAGTGGGACAGGGAGAGAAGATAAAAAGACCAAAAAAAAATTCTAGAAACAGGCAATATAATTTAAAATGATAGATATTTCTAATGTTTTTAGAATTTAGAGAAATAACTACTTTCCTTGAGGATTAACGGGAAAGATAGGTAAAATGTATGTTTTTCACTACTCATATTTCATTTTCGTCCTAAGCATATACTCTTAACTTCATGACTAGCCTGTTGACCGATGATCGATATTTTTGATCATATAATTCATTTTCCCGCTGATCCTATACTCCCTAATAATGATATCGAATGCATGTGCCCTTGAACGAAGGTGATTATATATATATATGATAAATCCTTTTCTTCCCCTCTAGAAAGAGATAATTAATTAGATGATGAGCAAGCAAACACCGATGTGTAAGGATAAGTGATCATCTCACTTATCCTTGAGTTTAAAGTTCAAAATTCAAACATGTATCCGTTATGATTTACTTGTATTTCAATCTTACCTAAACTCTTATACTATGTAGATATACCAACACAAGTCAGTAATGAAAAATCAACTTTCAATCCCAATCATTTTCCAATCTGTTATCATTCTCTACATGGTATCAGAAGTTATCAAGGGTAACTCCTAAACTATTCTGGTTAATCTTTTGTTTTATCTCCGCTGCCTTCTTTCTCAAGGCCACCCAAAACACCTCTCCTGTTGCAATTAATGCCTCAGCACAATTGCCTCTCAAATTAACCACAAAAAATTTTGTTTCGTGGAGTGCACAATTCGATGCACTTCTGATGGGATTCGATCTTGGAGGGTATTTTGATGGAAACACTCAGCCACCACCTAAAGAAGTCCAAAAAGATGGGAGAACATTTCCTAATCCCGACTACAATTTTTTCTCCGGCAGGATAAATTAATCCTTCACACCATCATAGCCTCAATCTCTAAGTCTGTCTTACCCTGTATTGCCTCTTCCAAAAGCTCTTCTGAAGTCTGGCAGAAGCTACTCAAACTCTTTGCGAACAAGAAACGTTCTCGCATTATGGACCTGAAAAATTCTTTGCAATGCACTCGACGCAATAATCTGCCAATTGCTGACTATCTTCATGAGATGAAAGAAATTGTTGATGAGTTGAATCTTGTTGGTGTTGTTGTCGAAGATGATGGCTTAATTCTCTATATATTGAATGGTATTGGTTCTGAATACAGTGAACTTTCCACAGCCATTAGAGCTCGTGAATCATCAATCTCCTATGAGAAACTGTATGACAAGTTGGTTGCTTTTGAGAATGTTTCTGTTACAACAGCAAATCTAGCCAAGAAATCCTTTGGCCTTTCCTCCAATCGCAACTCCAATTTCAGGCGCCCTGGGCGCAACTCAGGTGCCAATTTCAATCGGAACAACCACTCCTCTAAACCTACTTGTCAAATATGTGACAGGGTGGGTCACATACCTAAGCAATGCCATGGTGGGAGGTCATAGTTCAACTCCAATTTCAACTCCAAGCCCATTGCAAATTATGCCAATGCCTCCAGCAATGGCAAATCTTGGTGTCTTGATTCTGGTGCTTCACACCATGTGACATCGGATCTCAAAAACCTTTCCATTGCTTCTGAGTATGATGGCACTGATACAATACAAATAGGGGATGGATCAGGTTTGTCAATATCTCATTCAGGTGACACCAAAACTGTTACATCTAATCATTCCTTTTTACTTAAGGATGTTTTATGTGTTCCTGAGATAAGTCAAAATTTGGTTTCGGTTTCGAAATTTTCTAAAGCATATGATGTTAGTGTTGAATTTGATACTGATAAGTTTTTGGTTAAGGATGTGTAGACGCGATCGATCTTGACACAGGGGTTGAACGTGGATGATGTTTACTAGTTATCTTCAGTTTTCCAACTGTTAAAGTCATTTGTTCTTTCCATCGTTCGTGTGTCTACTCAGAATTGGCACAAACGACTTGGACAACCTTCTAAGTTAATTTTGAGTCGGGTCATTAAAGATTTTTCCCTTCCTTCTTCAGTAAAAGATTTGCAGTCTTGTAATTCTTGTCTTTGTAATAAAAAGCCATAAATTGCCATTTGGAGTCACTTCATTGTCAAGTTCTAAACCATTAGAACTTTTGTATACTGATGTTTGGGGGGCAGCTCTTATTGCTTCTTCTGATGGTCACTCTTATTACGTTATTTTCGTTGATCATTATACTAAATATATTTGGCTTTTTCCTTTGAAATGAAGGTCTGACCTTTATGTGCTATTTCCTAAATTCAAAGAAGTTGTTGGGAAATTCTTTAGCACTTCTATTGTTTCCATTTATTTGGATGGAGAAGGTGAATACGAGAAATTGAAATCATACCTTGAATCCCATGGCATCTCTCATCCTCAAACTCCACCACACACCTCTGAACACAACAATTTTGCGGAAAGACGCCACAAGCATTTGGTTGAAACAGGTCTTACTCTATTACATCAAGCATCTTTACCTTTAACATTTTGAAACTATGCCTTTCTTGCAGCAGCCTACCTTATAAATAGATTACCTACACCCGCGTTGAACTTCAACTCACCATTCAAAAGTTTGTTCAAGAAAGATCCAAATTATACCAAATTGAGGGTGTTTGGTTGCCTTTGCTACCTTACCTACAGCCTTACAACAAAAATAAATTTGAACCTTGTTCGAAGCCCTGCATTTTTCTCAGTTACTCCAGCAACAAAAGTGCTTACTTATGCTTTGAATTAGAGTCTTCCAAGTTATATGTCTCTCGACATGTGGTTTTTGTAAAAAAACAAATTTCCAGGTTCTGAATTATTATCCATTAAAGACTTTAAATACGGATCTAACTCTTTTTTCCAAAGTCTCAATTTATTTGTTTTGGAGCAATCTAAACTTCCTTTGACAGATCAAACTACATCATCCACGCCAACTCAAGTGTCAGAGAATATTGATCGAGTCTCTTCCACTGATCCTACACCAAATTTGGACATGCTCCAACTGCCATCTGCCTCTGATTCGGCTTCACATGAATCAAATGCTACTTCTGGCTCCAGCTCTTTCTTGCAGCAATCTGGTCCTCATAACTCTCTTTCAATGGTGACAAGGGCAAAAAATCAAATTGTTAAACCAAATCCCAAGTACCTTATGGCTACAAAGCATCCGATGGAATAAATTGAACCCACATGTGTTTCCAAAGCCATTATGAATCCCAAATGGAGAGCAGCCATGTCCGAGGAGTTTAATGCCTTGATGAAAAACGGTACCTTGGAATTAGACTCTTCTTCCTCCTCTCAAAATTTGGTTGGCTACAAGTGGGTATTCGGAATTAAACGAAACCCGGATGGCTCTATTGCTCAGTATAAGGCACGATTAGTTGCTAAAGGTTTCATCAAAGGCCTGGAGTTAATTTTTCGGAGACGTTCAACCCTGTTGTCAAGCCAACTACAGTGCGGATTGTACTTTCAATTGCCCTTCAAAATGGCTGGAAACTTTGTCAATTGGATGTCAATAACGCTTTTCTTCATGGAACTTTATCAGAGGAAGTCTTCATGCAACAACCTCATGGGTTCATTGACTCCAGTCATCCAGATTTTGTTTGTAAACTTCGAAAGACGATCTATGGTCTCAAGCAGGCGCCAAGGGCATGGTACACTACGCTTAGTTCCTTCTTACTTCAATTTGGTTTTCATCAATCAAGGTCAGATACCTCCTTGTTTATTTACACCAAAAAAGCTGTTGTTGCATATTTTCTAGTCTACGTCAACGATATCATATAACTGGAATTCCACTCAGTTTTTTCAAGAATTTGTTGCTGCTTTGTCCAACCAGTTCTCTTTGAAAGATCTTATGCCACTGAATTACTTCCTTGGTGTTGAAACGACTTCTAGAGCCAATGGAATTTTTCTTGGGCAAAAGAAATGTATTACTGATCTGCTTCAAAGAACAAATATGATGGACTCTAAATCAGTGTCTACGCCAATGGCATCCTCTGCTTCTCTTACTTTGAATGATGGTGAAGTGCTCTTTGATCTTAATGAATACCGAAGTGCCATTGGTGCCTTGCAATATCTTTCAATTACTCGTCCAGATATCTCTTTTTCGATGAACAAATTGGCGCAGTTTATGCATCAGCCTACATAGCTTCATTGGCAAGCCTTGAAGCGAGTGCTTCGAAATCTCAAGGGCTCGATGACCACTGGTCTTTTTCTACAAAAATCTGGGACTTCAACAGCCACCTTAAAAGCCTTTGTAGATGCAGATTGGGCTGGCGATAAGGGTGATCGAAAATCAACCTCAGCCTACTTGATTTACTTTAATGGTAATCTCATCTCCTAGAAGAGTAGTAAACAACGGACGGTAGCCAGGTCTTCAACGAAAGCAGAGTATCGTGCAATAGCTGGTACAGCAGCAGAGCTAGCATGGGTTCAAAACATACTTTCAGAGCTGCAAATTTCAATTCCAAATGCCCCTACAATTTACTCGGACAATATTGGAGCCACTTATGTTTCTGCAAATCCAGCACTCCACTCTAAAATGAAACATGTCTCTATTGATTTTCACTTTGTGAGAGATAAAGTCACTGCTGGTCTCTTACATGTCAAACATATCTCCACTCAAGACCAACTTGCAGACCTATTAACAGAGCCATTGTCTAGACAGAAGTTTCAACAGCTACTTTCCAAGATTGGTGTTTTAACCGGCACACCATCTTGAGGGGGCGTGTAAGGATAAGTGATCATCTCTCTTATCCTTGAGTTTAAAGTTCAAAATTCAAACATGTATCCGTTATGATTTACTTGTATTTCAATCTTACCTAATCTCTTATACTGTGTATACTCCCTCCGTCCCCTTTTAGATGTCCTTTTTAACTATATCACAAATACCAAGAAAAATAGTTATTTTGCTAATTTTTTAGTAAATTTAAGCCTTCTTTCCGTTTCTACCCTTCTTTTCCCCTCATACTTTAAATATAGATATAGTGGTTGAGATAGTGGTCAATTAGGTGAAATAAGTAGGGTTATATAAGTAAAACTAACCATAATTAGCTAAGGATAGACATCTAATTAGGGACAATAAAACCTTCTAAAAGTGGACATCTAAAAGAGAACGAAGAGAGTATATACCAACACAAGTCAGTAATGAAAAATCAATTTACAATCCCAATCATTTTCCAATATATTATCATTCTCTACAACATGGTATAATTTAATGCTAATACTGTTAGGTTTAACCCCACACATCAACCCCCTTGCTTTTTTCTCCTCTCTCAAACAAACAAACAAATAAATAATAATTTATACGCCAATGTGGGTTGGCCAAACCATTTTTCACCAAGAAAAAAGTATTAATGTTAGGTTCACAACTTCATAATGTTCTAATCAAACACATATTTGGTATTTCTTTTTTTATGGTTTCCTCCCAAGTCCCAACTCAACCCGAAACACAATATCGAAGGTAAAAAAAAATAATAATAACGTTAGCACAACCAATGTCAAAGTTAATCATCTCCCCTACTTTATTATATATGTGCATACATTTTTTTAAATAATCGGTAATTATCTTAATACAATCAATGAATCTATCTATCTATATATCTATCTATATCTATCTATCTATCTAGAGAAGTACGAGCTCTAAAATACTGAAACTGCCATATTTACCCTTAGTAGCAGAAATTACATATATACCTTTTTTTCATAAGCATTTAATTAATTTAACTAAGGCCATATTTACCCTTTTTTTAAATAAGGGCCTAACGTTTGCCAAAATGCTCAAAAAGGGCCCGATCTTTTAATTTGACCAAATAAGGGCCTAACGTTTGTCAAAATGCTTAAATAAGGGTCTGATCTCTTAATTTGGCCAAATAAGAGCCTAACGTTTGCCAAAATGCTCAAATAAGGGCCTGGCATCGAAAATTTTCACGTGTCATCCAAACTGATGTCAGGCCCTTATTTGAGCAATTTGGCAAACGTTAGGCCCTTATTTGGTCAAATTAAAAGATCGGGTCCTTATTTGAGCATTTTCAATAACGTTAGGCCCTTATTTGGCCAAATTAAAGATCGGGCCCTTATTTGAGCATTTTGGCAAACGTTAGGCCCTTATTTGAACAATTAGCCTTTAAAAATAAATTATTATTATTATTATTGTTCTGAAAACCGGACCGGCCGATCAGACCAGTTCAATTGGGACCCACTGCCCTCTGGTCCGATGAGGGGTAGAAACCGCGGTCGGTCAACAACCCATCAAACCGAATCAAGACAAGTAATTAAATGTTTCTTGGTAGTGTAAAATGACAAATAAAAATGAACAAAGGGCTGTGACTTATAAATAGGAATAAGAGTATTACTATGACTCTAAAATTTTTTTAAAAAAATCCTGCACTGGCCATAATGCATAACATCAATCATTTCTTCCAAAGAACAAGACCAGATGAGTGATTAAATAATTTTAGCACACTTTAAATCAACGCTGCATTACATTTCAATCGTATCCAAAGGTAAGTCATAAGTGCAGCAAAAGGGAGCTCGGTGTTTTTTGCTACGTAAAGGGAAATTAACAGTATGAAATTGTATAAATTAATTAATTAAATTAGCTATTTTGATTTTTGAGGATGGAGATCAGCAGCAGCACATTTTCCCTTGAACAGTTGAACTTTAACATTAGATTAATAAACAAAGCAATGAAACTTTCTCTTGAGGCAGCATACTCTGTTAAGTCGTATTCAATTTATGTTTTATTTTTGCTAAAGCCAATGAGAGAATTTGTTCGTACCATACACATGACCCACAAAATGACACTCATTCAACAACAAATATTAGAAGTACAATATCTTTATATGAAAAATCAACATAGTAACTTTTAAGTACAATATCTTCCTTTCTTATTGCCACAACACAAACAAACAAACAAACAAACAAAAAAACCTTTAAGTAAAATATCTTAATAACATGAACGATTTTAAGCTTCGGAATCCCTTTCCCATGTTTTAGATCTTACTTTTATCATAGTGAGGATTTAGGGAAGCAAATGCAAGGAACTCAGGATTCTGTTCTAGCATAGACATACTCTTTTGGTCTAAAGTAACCCATGCTTCTACTGCCTTGTGCTGCCCAATCGCTTTGAGAAAAGTAAAATTGTTTAAAGCACAAGTTACCACCTCTGGAACACGAAACCCATTTGGCTTTCCCCATCCAAAATCAACTTCGTGCACCCCAAAATTCAACCAACTAGAGAAACCATAGAATTCTACGTTTTCATTCAAGGCAAATTCGGCTATCTGATTCACTTGCTCACTTATAACCTTAAAACCTTCGTCTCCTTGCAAAGATTCCAAGAACTTAGTGTCGAAATTCTCCACTGCTTGTCTCAATAGGTAGGCCAACTCATGTAACTCAATTTCTTTCTTAGTCGAGTCATATGTCGAAGGTGTGAACCAAATCAAATTACCGATAGAATAATCCGGTAACTTTGGCTTCAAAATTCGTCGCAAGTTCACCGCTTGGGTTATCAAAGATGGCTTTATAATTCCCGAAGCTGATCTAGAAGCCAACATGGAATATTTCCATATGAATGCTGTCAGAGTTTCTGAACGAGAAGGATACTCCAGATTTTTGCTCTTCGCTTTAAACATAAGAGCCGATATGGCTTCGGCATCGAATACGAAGGTCCTTGTCTTGTATCTTCCTTCTTTAAACCAAAGACTATTTATTGACGAAGAAACCTGCGGTGGAATCAAATCTATAGGAGGGAAAAGTCGTGAAGATGCCTCTAGTAAATCAGGCTGGAGTATTTCACCATTAGAACCTTGACAAAAAGTTGCCCAAGTTCTAAGAAAAGCAGAAATGGTGGATCCATCGATGATCTTGTGAGAACAACACAAAGCAAGTGCTATTCCACCGCAATCAAAGATGTTCACTTGAATAGCTAGTTGGGGCAGTAATGGGTTTGAGAGGAGCGAAAGGGTTCGTAAGGAAGCAAATGGTTCAGATTTTCTGCTTCTTTGGGACGAAGGTAATCAGATAAGCAGCCATTAACACGAGCTTCAATGTATGGAACTCCCTCCTCGAAATAATCAATGCAAAAGTTGTGCATTGTCCGACCAGATAAAGGGTAAAATTGGTTCAAGGCTTTTGGGAGTGAGTTTTTCAATTGGGCTGAGATTTGGGTAGAGTCGAAATGGGGATTATTACAGCTGGATTTGGTGAAGAAGAAGATGGCTGGAACATAATGAGGTGGAATGAGTTGGTCAAAATATGAGAGTTTGAATGGCTTTAGAAGATGAACTTCCTTGGAAGATGGTTGAACTATTTCCCTTGAAGTAATATGAACTTCCATATTTTCTTGATCTTATTCTTTTCAGCAAAGGATTAATGGTGATTTTTGGGTTTAAACGATGATGAATCATGGCATGCATTTATAGACTTTGAATTAACTGAAAATGATCAAATTCAATACAACAATTAAAAAAATGGCCCCATAATGTTTTGATTTTCTTCTTAGTTTAATCCATGTTCTTGCATGTTCTTAAGTTGTAAATTTAAGTCGAAGAAAATGAACGAGCAATAGTCTCAGAAATGCCAAAGTTCTACTAGTCTTCCAAAATAAGCAATCTAATTAATTAGCTACGTTACCTACGTACTAGTTATATAAATTAACTTTTAAAAAAAAAATGATGGAAAGCTCTGTGAGGCATAACAAATAATCTGTCATTTGTCAATATTCATAACAAATTTTTTTTTTTAAAAGCAAAACTAAACGAAATCAAATAAAGAAACATACAACAGGTGACTCCAGAAGAAACACATCCACTGCCATGAAACCAATTAGCAGCAAAACAACAGAAATAACCAAACCCGGAGATGGACCTTTACAAAATTATAAAACAAAGACATCAAACAACACAAGGAAAGACATCATTGCCTTACACATCAGCAGCTAAATCAAAACAGGCCAGATTAGTAGAATATTACAATTAAATCATTCTCACGTACGGTCATCTAGATTTTGCCAAACCATATGCAATCTTATTGATGTTCCTAGAAATATAACAAATTTGCTTTAGAAATGAAGAAAAATATTTTTAGATATATTTCCTCAAAATTTCAACACTCAGAATGTAATTCGAAAAAAAAAATCGAAACAACACATTCAAAATATTGTCACATTTTTTAGTCTAAAACTCCTGCAGTACTGAGCTGTGTACATGTTGTCCAATTTACTTCGGAATCACGAAATTTTCCTTGATTGAGTTCGTAACAAGGTATGAAGAATTAATGATGAATATGCGTGCATTGGTCATCAAATGCAATAGAATGCCATGCCATCTGTTGTAACTTAAATCATTTGAAACACGTAAGGAATCGAACATTTGATTACTAATATATGAAACACATATATATATGTTCCAAATATACAAATTCTGAGGCGAAAGATTCGCCGGAAGGGAGGGTTTTTTAATCGAAATACATACAGCATATATAGAGTAATATTACTACATGTCCCACCAAAAATATTATCGTTGAACATATATATCTTCTGAGCTTGCAAGCTGCTTTTAAGAGTTTAGTGGCTACATATAGAAAGTCGGATCAATATATAGGCAAGCTTCCGAAATTGAGAGAGTACAAATTTTTTTCTCCAGCATTCACAAGTATATAGTCCGCAACGAGATGTATCTAATCATAATGAAATGAAAATTTCAAGAAATTAAAATCGAAAATTCCATAGTTTGGGAATTTAGCCTAGAATCTAGATCCACCATCCAAATCTAATATATTGATCACAAACTCGGTCGAGATCGAAGCAAAATTCCAATCATTTTGTAACCAGCCATATATAAATTGCTTAAACAATATACATATAGTTTCCCATCGATCTCTAGCTCATAATTTCTTTCATCAATCATTATTTCAATGAAATCATATAAATTATGGGGATCAATATTATAAAATAAATAATTGTTATTTGTGCCTGGAATTCTTGTTAACCCGGTTCGAATTGTGACTCGATTCGAAATTTGTGGAGTTACGAATTTTGTGGATTTTTCCTAGAGGTCTGTGATGGAAGCGGAGGGATCGGGCCGAAGGGGTCTATATCTTGTATTCTTGATGAGTTGTATTATTTTCTCCCAAATAATAAGAATCTCTCTCTGCCCATGGACGTAGATCAAATTGATCGAACCACGTAAATCTTCTTGTTCTTGTTTATTATTTTAAACTTGTTTAATCGCAACAATTGGTATCAGAGTTTAGATTGGATTTCTTGATTGGTCCCTGATATCTGTTCGTGATAAGGGTTTATTGAGAAATCGTTTTTTTCTGGGATTTAGGGTTTTGCGATTCAAGATGTCTTCATCAGGAAAATTCGACATTGAGAAATTCAATGGTTCGAACGATTTCATCTTATGGAAGGTAAAGATGAAGGCGATGATGATTCAGCAGAACTGCGCAGGTGCGATTGATATAGAGATGTTGCCTGAAAAATCAACAGAGAAGGAGATAAAGGAAATCATGGCGAAGGCTCATAGTGCAATCTTGTTGAGTCTTTCTGATGAGGTTTTAAGAGAGGTTGTTGCGGAGAAAGATGCTGCGAGTTTGTGGAAGGCGCTTGATGATAAGTATATGAAGAAGTCTTTAACTAATCGGTTATACCAGAAGCAACGCCTGTACACATTCAAGATGGCAGAAAATACACCAATAAAAGATCATCTTGATAACTTCAATCGGATTATACTTGATCTTGGTGGAGTTGGAGTCAAGATGGAAGATGAGGATTTGGCGCTGATTCTCCTATGTTCGCTGCCAAGGTTGTTTCAGAATTTTCGAGATACCATGTTGTATGGTAGGGAGACGATTGCTCTGAAAGATGCTAAAGACGCTTTGCTTTCGAAGCAACTGCAGGAAAAGGTTTCAGCAGATGTCGAAGGAGAAGCAGGTTTAGTTGTTACACGAGGCAGATACAAGGAGAAAAATAGCGGCACTGCTAGGGGCAGATCACGCTCCAAATCGAGGCTATCTAGGCTTCGATGTTTTTTCTGTAATGAGAAAGGGCACCTGCGTAAAGATTGTCCTGAGCGCAAAGGTAATTCTAATGAGAAGAAGGAATCGAATGTAAAAGCTACTGTAGCTATTGTTCAAGAGGGTTCATCTCTTGTGGAGAGTTCAGATGATGAAGTAGGGACAAATGTTCTAACTGTTAGTACTACGGGCTCTGCAAATACATGGGTTCTAGACACTGGTGCGTCTTATCACATGACGTTTTCAAGAAACTTGTTCACCACTTTTAAGGAGTGGAACGGAAGTGTGATGTTGGGTGATGAGACAGCTTTGAGTATCAAGGGCAGTGGTTTAGTGCAGATTAAAACGCATGATGGAACGATTAGACCGTTTGATGCTTGGCTTGTTCCTGAACTCCGAAAGAATTTGATTTCTTTGGGTACTCTTGATAAATAAGGGTACAAATATTCTGGCGAAAATGGGCAGATCAAAGTTTCGAAAGGTGCTATGACTATCTTGAAGGGTAAATTGCAACACGGGATTTACACTCTGATAGGCAACTCAGTGATAGGAGAAGTAGCAGTTTCCGAGTCTCTTGGAGATTCAAATGATCGTACAGAATTGTGGCATCGTAAGTTGGGACATATGAGCGAGCAAAGACTGGCAATTTTGAGCAAAAAGGGTCTTTTAGATGGGTTAGAATGTGGAAAGCTTAAATTCTGTGAAACATGTGTTTTAGGTAAGCAGCGCAGGGTTAAGTTTAGTTCTGGTAAGCATACATCTAAGGGGATTCTTGATTACGTTCATTCTGATTTCTGGGGTCCTGCTCCTGTGGAGTCTCATAGTAGATGCAGGTATTTCGTGACTTTCATTGATGATTATTCCAGGAAGGTTTGGGTATATTTTCTAAAAACAAAGGATGAGGTGTTTGATCGGTTCAAAGAGTGGAAGATTATGATTGAGAAACGTACCAGTCGGCAAATCAAGACTCTTAGAACTGATAATGGTTTGGAATTCTGTGGTCAAGAATTCAATGAGTTCTGCAAGAAGGAGGGTATAGTGAGGCATCACACTGTACGAAGAACGCCACAACAAAATGGAGTTGCAGAACGCATGAACCAAACACTTCTGCAGCGTGCTAGGTGCATGCGACTAAATGCTGGTTTGTCAAAGAATTTCTAGGCTGAGGCAGTTAATACTGCTGCTTATTTGGTGAATAGGTCTCCATCAACTGCAATTGATCTGAAGACTCCTCAAGAGGTATGGTACGATAAACCCTCTAATTACTCTGGCTTGAGAATATTTGGTTGTCCTGCTTATGCTCATGTTAATGATGGTAAACTAGAGCCTATGGCAATTAAGTGCATATTTCTAGGATATGGAACTAGTGTTAAAGGTTATAGGTTGTGGCATTCTGATAGCAACAAAGTTATTATTAGCAAAGATGTAACCTTTAATGAATCTGCTATGTTTAGCCAGAAAGAGAAGCTTGTTGATCTTACAGGTACTGACCAGAGAGTGGTATTTGATGCACCACCTTTGAAATCACCTTCTGTTACTACAGAAGAGTCTAGGACTGAAACTGATGATTTGTCTAAAAGTATAGCAGAAAGGAGAACCAGAAGGGAAATCAGAAAGCCACAAAGGTATGCAGATTGCATTAGTTTTAATGTTGGTGAAACTGATCCTATTGCATATGCTTTGTCAGTGGTAGAAATTATTGACTCTGATGAACCAAGATCCTATAAAGAGGCAATTAAGAGTGAGAATGCAGCAGACTAGTTATTAGCTATGAATGAGGAGATGCAGTCTCTTGCAAAGAATGAGACATGGAAACTTGTACCATTGCCAAAAGGAGTGAGACCAGTAGGATGTAAATGGGTATTCAAAAGGAAAAAGGGAATCCCCGGAGTTGAACCTGCAAGGTTCAAGGCTAGACTTGTGGCTAAGGGTTTTTCGCAAAAGGAGGGAATAGACTACAATGAGGTATTCTCACCAGTTGTGAAGCACAAAACTATTCGGGTTCTTCTAGCCATGGTTAGTACTCTTGATCTCTATCTAGAACAGTTAGATGTTAAGACTGCTTTTTTGCATGGTAATCTAGAGGAACAGATTTACATGTCACAGCCTGAGGGATTTATTGATTCTGAGAATGAAGACCATGTGTGCTTATTGCAGAAGTCCTTGTATGGTTTGAAACAGTCTCCTAGACAGTGGTATAAGAGGTTTGACTCATTTATGGTTTCTCATGATTTTGCTAGAAATCAGTATGATAACTGTGTGTACTCTAAGAAGTTGCCTGATGGTTCATATATATACTTGCTGCTATATGTTGATGACATGTTGATTGCAGCCAAGGATTTGGCTGAGATTAATAGCCTGAAAGCTTTGCTAAGTAGTGAATTTGAGATGAAGGATTTGGGTGCAGCGAAGAAGATTTTGGGTATGGAGATTTGGAGGGATAGAAAAGCAGGCTTGTTGTATGTATCTCAACAGAAATACATCCAAAAGGTACTGCAATCTTTTCAAATGGATACAGCTAAACCGGTTAGTACCCCTTTAGCTACACATTTTAAACTTGATGCTAGTGCTCTACCTAGTTCTGATGATGAAGTTAATTGCATGAGTAGAATACCATATTCTAGCGCAGTAGGTAGTTTGATGTATGTTATGGTTTGCACTAGGCCAGACTTAGCTCATGCTGTTAGTGTGGTTAGTAGGTTTATCCGTTTATGAGTAATCCTGGTAAAGCTCATTGGGAGGCTGTTAAGTGGATTATGCGATATTTGAATGGAACGGAGAATGTCTATTTGGTTTATGGTTCTGATGGTAATTCTGGATTGATTGGTTATGCTGATTCTGATTATGCTGGTGACCTTATTAAAAGAAGATCTTTATCATGTTATATCTTCACCCTGTATGGTTGTGCTATTAGTTGGAAAGCAACTCTTCAAGCAACTGTTGCTTTGTCTACTACTGAGGCAGAATATATGTCATTGACTGAAGGGATTAAAGAAGGTATGTGGTTGCATGATCTTGTTGATAGTTTGGGTTTGAATGTTTCGAAGCCTGTTATTTACTGTGATAGTCAGAGTGCTTTGAGTTTGGCGAAAAACCCTGTGTATCATGAAAGATCAAAGCATATTGATGTTAGATTGAATTTTATTCGTGATGCTTTGGATAATAAGGTGGCCACTATAGAGAAGATTCCTACAGCTGATAATCCTGCAGACATGTTGACGAAGCCATTGACAACTGACAAGTTCAAGCATAGCTTGGACTTGGTAAATGTTCGCATAGCTTGAAGCCCTTAGGGGCTTGATTGGCAGAGAGTGAAGCTTGGCGTATTTTGGTGATTTGGTAAACTTAAGTCAAGGTGGAGATACTTCGATTGAGTTATGTAGAATTCAAGTCAAGGTGGAGAATTGTTATTTTTGCCTGGAATTCTTGTTAACCCGATTCGAATTGTGACCCGACTCGAAATTTATGGAGCTACGAATTTTGTGGATTTTTCCTGGAGGTCTGTGATGGAAGCGGAGGGATCGGTTGTCCTAGTCAAAATAGGAACTAAATACCCTATGTTTATATAAGGGGTCTATATCTTGTATTCTTGATGAGTTGTATTGTTTTCTCTCAAATAATAAGAATCTCTTTCTGCCCGTGGACGTAGATCAAATTGATCGAACCACGTAAATCTTCTTGTTCTTGTTTATTATTTTAGGCTTGTTTAATCGCAACAATAATATATATGTTCCATTAGCTCAATTCTCTAATGAGCTTCAGATCTTTTACATATCACCTTTTTTTCTTAAAATTTTTGGATACTCATGATATAACGTCGTTAGTCCTTATATATTAATTCAAAACTATATTACAAAAAATTAATCTTCCTTTATACCAAGGTTTTTGAAATCGGACCCGCAATTGAATTGGAAAGGGTTCGATCATCGGTTTGACTAGTTCAACCACTAATCTGTTGAGAGAAACTGAGGCTAAAAAAGAATTTTCATATATAATAAATATTATATGTTGCATAATAATGAAAAAAAAAATTTTTGGTAGAGTGGTTAAATCGTTTATGACTTTTTTAACATGTTATGGGTTCAGTTTCTGTTATGGGTGCTGCTCATTGGAAGCTTATACTAGTTTTTTGGAGCTTTTTAACTGTTATTTCTGTTGTTTGGGAGTTATTGATTTTCTCCGGGCATTGGGTTGTTCTATGGTTTTTTTAAAAAA
The DNA here is from genome assembly GCA_001974825.2 of Corchorus olitorius. NCBI lineage: Eukaryota > Viridiplantae > Streptophyta > Magnoliopsida > Malvales > Malvaceae > Corchorus > Corchorus olitorius. The sequence goes on along the minus strand of AWUE01020342.1, from coordinate 143,487 downwards.
GCAGCAGCAAGAATTTTATTTCAGATTAAACAGGGCATAACGCCCAAGAGACAGAAAGGAGAACACACCAAACCAACAAGCAAAAGCAACAGACCCGACCCCCGAAAACAAAGCCATAGCCAAAGGTTAATCAAATCTAGTCATGATTGGGTTGTTCTATGGTTGCCACCTTGACTTTGCTTTCAGAAGTTGTTCTTCTACCTTAGTGTTGCACATTGGAAGCTTATGCTATTTTTTGGAGCTTGTTAACTGTCTTGTGGGCCTGTTGGTTTTTATAGATTGTACTAGAGTTGTAATGCGAATTAGGTGCTTTACACCCTTTGTACAGACTAGAGTTTTACTCTAGTTTCTTGTTAATAAAATTATTTACTTTTGCCTTTCAAAAAAAAATCTCACTACAAACAATATTTTCTTTTCAAAATTTAAAATTTGAATTTAGTCAACATGTCTAAAATCGATCGGTTGAATTGGTCAATACCGCTTGTTAACTGACTGGAAAGTGCTATGTTTTCCGAACCAGATATGCCTCCGGTACTCGTTCAACCGGTCGGACCATCCGGTCCGGTTTAAAAAAAACAATGCTTTATATATATTTCATATTAGGATAATTATTTAATACAACTGACAACGTAAATTTTGGACTTCACAAAAGGAGTGAGGGTTTGATACATACTCATTTTTTGAATTAATTTTTTTAAAAAAAATTCAATACTATTCCCTACAACATATCAACCTTTAATCTCCGGGTGTTGTTTGCTAAACTCCACAAACAGTATATAGTATAATTTTCCTTCATATTAAAGATATTTAAAATATGATGATGATATTAAGCAAATTTTTAATATATGCCACCTGTTATCTTCCATTACAGCTTAAGAGACAAGAAACCTAGCTATATAAATTCCAATAATCTTGGCGAATCTTATTCTGAATACTCCATATAATATATTACATCCATGTGCAGTATATTCATTAATACTCCACTCACGAACTATTAAGAAACAATAATTTATGGGATAAATTTTCGGTATTAATTTCCTTGCCTAGCCAGAACAATTAGTAATTCAAAACCTCTATATAAAATACCAACCAGTACTCTTTTGTTCCCTTCATTGCTATCAATTACAATTAGCTATCCAAAAACCATTTGTCGTAAGTAATAGTTTAATTAAAATCATGCCTACGAGAGTAAAGAGTGCATTGCAAGTTGAACTCAATGAAACACACGAGAAACAAGTTGATCTCAAGGAAAAACCAGTTGAAAAGAACAATGGTATCGGAATCGAAAATTTTCTTCATGGAAAGGTTATGTTCATCGCCGGTGCAACAGGATTCTTTGCGAAGGGTACGTATATATGACTTCTTTTTTTCTCTCTTTTTAAGACATATTGGCATATTAATTTTTTAATCTTTTCTTGGTAAATAATGCTTTTTCTCATGTCGACATTTGATGAATTTGAAATCCACAGTTCTTATTGAGAAGATTTTAAGAACAATGCCCGGTATAAGTAAGATTTATCTCATGATCAGAGCAAAGGATAAGGAAGATGCAAAACAGAGGTTGAAAAACGAGGTATATATGATTTTTTTGTCTACTTCGAGTTGAATCTCCAAGTACATTTATTACTTAAACGTTTCTTTTTATTAGTTTCAAAATTGTATTTCGTATTATAATTTTGCAAAATTAATCATGCAATACCATGAATGTAATGTGGCTTTGTTGATAAGATTGTGGATGTAGAACTTTTCAAGTTCCTAAAGCAAAAATATGGAGAACACTACGAAGCTTTCATGTATAGTAAGTTGGTTCCTGTGGTGGGAAATGTTGGCACTTCTAATCTTGGGATGGAAGAAGATTTGGCTTCCGAAATTGCTAAAGAAGTCCAAATTATTGTTAATTCAGCTGGCGATATAGTATTTGATCAAAGGTACTAATTAATTAATTTACGCCCATTTCACCTTGGAAAGATTTTACTTTTAACACCAAGCCAATCGGTAGCTAGTAAAAATTAATATATTTTTATGTTCTGTAGTTATTTAGTACATGTAGACTCTCTCATCTAATAATTTCTCGAACTAAAATGATTTTGCAGATATGTTGTTGCTCTTCAAATAAACACTATAGGACCATGCAACCTATTGAATTTTGCCAAGAAGTGCCAAAAAATTGAACTCTTCCTCCATATATCAACTAGTAAGAGGAGAAATGTCATACTTTATTATCATGATTAGAAACTAATTATTTTTTTAATCTATACAACTTTTTATTATTAAAAACGGAATTAGGATTATGACATGTCCCTATATATTGATTATATGTTTGAACATCTTATTATCTTCGGAATTTTGTTATTTTTCTTGGGCAGACTCTGTTAAGAGATACTCAAAGCAAGGAAGAACTATGGAGAAAATAGTTTGCATGATAGTAGAAGACAAATCATTCATTTCTGAAAACTCAAAAGAATTTATTCCCACCTTATTATTATTGGAGAATGAGATGAAGTTGGCCTCGGATTACAAGAAAATTTTTAAAGACAAAGTTGTGACTCAAAAATTGAAAGAGTTGGGTTTAAGAAGGTGATGATGAATGCTGTTAATTTTAAATTGGTCAAATTTGAATGATGTTCATCGCATGAGAATTATCCAAATTTGATTGATTTTTCGTAAAATTATAATTTCTTTTGAATTGATTTAAACAGGGCAAGAGAATTTGGATGGCGAAATACTTATGGGTTTACAAAGGCATTGGGGGAAATGCTGATAGACCAAATGAGAGGAGAAATACCCATAGTCATAATACGACCTAGTGGAATTTTAAGCACATACAAGGAGCCCTTTCCTGGTTGGATTGAAGGAATCAAGTAACTATCTCTTACTAAATTCAACCCTTCAATGTTAAATGTTAATTGAGATATTTAATGGCTTAAATACCAAAAAAATCCCTTATCTTTTTGGGACAAATAAATCTCTCTTTTTTTTTCCAAAAAAAATCCTTTCCTTTCAAAAGTGGGCTAAGTTAGTCCCTTTTGAACAGTCGTGAGTGTGACAGCTGTTAATAGAGCTATCAAAATCTGATCTAAACTCGAGAACCCACCCAACCCGATTTGACCAGAAAAAAGTAAACGACCTGAACCCGCGATGTGAATGACTTGTAACCCGAATTACCCGTAACAAACAAATTAAAATTTTGACGCAAAACTCACTTGATAATTAATTATGTATTTAATATTTAAAACATTCTCCACTTGATAATTAATTATTATGTATTTAATATTCAAAATTAATATCAAAGGGGCCACATATCAAATTATTAATCCTTTACATATGCAGGCTGCTAAACTTCGTTGCTAATAGATTGTATAATGTTTCTACTTATTTGTAAAATAATTCGAATGATAAATATATTTAAAAATTTCAAGTATTAAATATTAAAAAATTCAATGCTGATCCAATTGACTCGAAACTCGAGTGATTCGAGGCCAAAACCTGAACCCGCCCAACCCGAGACCTGAATGACCTGATAAATTAGCTGACCCATTTGACCCGGACACAAGTGACCCGGACCCGAAACCCGCCTGTTTGACACCCTCTAGCTGTTATCTTTGCTAATCCACGTGGCATGTGGGACCCACATGATAAAATATTTAGAAAATGAGAAAAAGTTCATGTGGCATATGGGTCCCGCATGCCAAGTGGCCTTAAAAGCTGACGTGGATTAGCCACGTCAACAAAGTTAATGCCGTAATAGTAACAGCCGCAAGGGACTAACTTGACACACTTTTAAAAGGAAAGGGTTTTTTTAAAAAACAATGAGGGATTTATCTATCCCAAATGAAAAATATAAGGGATTTTTTTGGTATTTAAGCTCATATTTAATTAACACAAAATTAAATTAATTAATATTATTAATCTGTCTTATTTAGACTTGTAGATCCTCTAATTTTGTACTATGGGAAAGGGATGCTAAATGGTTTTCCACTGAACCCCAATAATGTGGTTGATTTAGTAAGTGCCATATAACTCTTACGGAATTTTACCTCAAAAAAAAACTCTAATGAATTTTTTTGTTTTTAATTTGGGGAAAGCTCTAAGTACTCGTTATTTGCACTCAATAATAACACTTACACTTTTTATCTTAAATTTGTATGTCTCCAAACAACTAAAAAATATATTCTTGTATCCAAACACTTAAATATCTCCTGTATTTGTACCAATTGCTATTATTGAGTGCAAATTGTAAGTACTTATAGCTTCTCTCATTTAATTTCTCGTCCACCCAAATCCCGTACATCCCCGTAGAGTTGAGCATTCTACCAATAATTTTCTAATTGATAATGACTTTGCATTCGATTTTTTGAGAAATTGCAGGTGCCTGCAGACATGTCTGTTAATGCGACCTTGGCGGTAATGGCAAAGCATGTTTCAATGGCCAAGAAAGCAGACATTAAAATTTACCATGTTTTTTCTTCTACTTCAAACCCATTAGTTTTGGAGGATCTTTTTACACTAATCTATAAACACTTTAAATCCTCTCCATGCATCGACTCAAATGGCAGACCAATCCAAGTCTCAAAGATGAAATTCTTCGACTCAGTGCAAGATTTCTCAGCTCAATTGTGGAAACAAGTTGCTAATTTGCCAAACCAAGTTTCACCAACAAGTACTGTTTCAAACACAAAGCTGTTCAAAATTATAAAGGTTAAAGAACAAGCCGAATACTTGGGGGCAATATATCTGCCATACAACTTTCAGAATTATTGGTAAAACACTATGCAGTTGCTCTGACTAACTATTCACTACATTATTATACAATAATTTCATCATTAATTAATTTGATTGATTGACTTTTGCCTCTTAGTCATTATATTAAAAATGGTAGAAGTGTTTTTTTTTTCTTTTTTGCAAACATTGATATCCGATAGTTACATTGGACTCTGATTATAATTCAAAGTCGAGTTGCGTTGGAACTCAAATTGGGAAAAACTCTTTCAATTCACAAAACTTAAACCTAGACCTATTTTCTCAATTCACAAAACTTAAACCTGTCTAAATTAAACTTGAAACTTTTCTTAGGACGATTCATTTGATATTCTTAAATTTTAATTCTCATCCAAAATTGGGTTTTTTCCTTTGAGAATAGTCATAATTAATTCTACCTTAAAATTTCTTCATGTATGTGTATTCTACTTACTATAAATGATAATTGTCAGGTTTGATGATAGCAATGTTCAAGGACTGATCAAAAGCATGTCCGAAGAGGAGAAGAAGAAATTTGGATGTGATGTGAAAAGCATAGAGTGGAAGGATTACATAGTGAATGTGCATATTCCTGGTCTAAGGAGGCATATCTTGAAAGAGAAAGGCTTCTCTAAGATGTAGCTGCTATATGTCATTGACCCACAAAATAATAATAATTGCATTAATACTTTGGATTTGCTATTATAGCACTTAAATTTCAATATTTTGTTCGAGATGTGTTAAATGAATAGACTCAAGGTTTATGCTATAGTTTGAGGAGGTTTCAGGTTTGTAATAATAAGTACTAGTATACTAGTATAACTGAATGAAATGAAGTTAATAAGCTAAATTTGAGAAGAAACTGAAATTGTTGAGTCTGGCTGGCTTCATCAATCATCATGAAAGAATCCACATCAAGGCCATAACCAGTCACCAGAGTTCTAAAACCTTAGTTAACCAAAAAAAAATACATATCTATATATTTATTGTCAAAATCAAGATGACATAAACTAAGTGTAAGATGGAAAAATCTTCAAAAATTGTCCTTATTTGTAGGGGTGACCATAGCCGACAGGCCCAATATATTGCATGAAAAGCATACGACACAATACATTGAGTGATTGAGATGCAACAAATTGGTCAAATATTTGGATCCCTTTTTTATCAAGATTGAAGATTCTTTCTTTTATTTTTCTTCAAAATGGGTTTCATGTTAAATGGTGTTTTCCTTCAATGGGAAAAAGAACAATCATTAATTTCAAATATTTAAAACAAACAATATAAAAAAATAAAGGGAATTATATGTAAAATTATATGTTGTTCTTAATATTTGGGTTGGACTTAATCTTTAACCCAACCCAACCTGAAATCTTTTTGGGCTCATTTTCTTTATCTTGGCCCTTTAGAACTCCAAACGGCAAAACCCCTTCCAATGTATACTAAGTATTTTTTTTTTTGGGCCGAAGTATACTAACTACTATCTAATCTCTTTCTTCTTTTTCTTTTCTTTTCTTTTCTTTCATTTTCATTTTTTTTCTTTTGAGGAAAGGGTTCCTCCATATTCATTCATCAACATTTATTGATTTATTTAATTAAAAAGAAGGTAGCCAGTAGCTACCGTGGTAAATGTTATGAATATTCATGAATGCAATTTTTTTTTTAAAGAAAAATTGTAACTTTCATTTATGAAAATGAAATTACAAAGATAATACTGATAATTACAATAAATTGAGAAGAATGCTCCTGTCTTGGATCTAAATCTAGGTCTTTCTCCGTGATCAGATGAGTCGTCTTGATGATTATATGGAGTCTCGAACTTCATAAATCTTTCGCATGTCCACCACTCGATCGCTTTTGCTTCTCGATGAATCTCCCAAGAAAAAGCTTTCAACAGCGAAAACAAAGTGGCTGATTCGAGAATCATCAACACCCACCCTTTGATCAGAAAGAAAAACCATTCCGACAAAGCAAATTGTTTTCAATCTATTGCAAACTAAAAACTGGACAAAAGCCAGACTCAAACTCAACACTAACTGACTCGAAAAAACTGACTCAACAAACTGACTAAAACCCGATAGATCAATAGATCTGGGGACTTTATTTTAAAAGAAAAGTAAAAAAGATCAGGCTCCTCCTCCCCTTGACAAAAGAATCAGAAAGAGGGGGAGGAAACAAAATTATGAAAGGAGAAATCCGAGAGAGTTCATAATGCAATTTTAATCACGCCTACAGCACTTCACCTAAGTCACTCATATAATAAGTTGGAAAAGTTAAGAAGATAAAAAGAAAGTGATTGTGAGGTAATGGCAGAGTCTTAGCATGATCTCATTTTTATCCTTAAGAAGAATATAAATAATTTATTTTAGTCCATAAGAAAGAGTTTAGAAGAATTGATGAAAAAAAGAGGGCTGATTGAAAAAATAAGTCCTTCAATTATACGCAAAAATTAAATAAGTCTCTAAACTTCAATTTTGACTAATCAAACCTCTAAAAACCTAAAATTTAGTCAGATAATCCCTTATGACAATGGCCCGTAGACGGAGTTGTTAGAAAAAACCATGCCAGCATGTCGCATGGCTTGAAAATGCCAGATCGACTTAGGTTAAATTTTCTGAAAAAAAAAAATTTAAAAATAAATGATTGATGACATAAAAATAAATTTTTGGAAGATGACTTTAGAATTTTTTTAAAAAAAAAATTTTAGAAAATTTATTCTAAACTAACGTGACATTTTCAGGTTATGTGGCATGTTAACGTGACTTTTTTTAACTGTTTTATCAGTGTGTTGTTGATAAAATGTTTATCTCGCTAAAAATTGGGTTCATAGGGGCTTGGTTTAAATTGAAATTCATAGACTTATTTGATACTTTTCGTATAGTTTAGGAGGCTATTTTTTTTTTTTTTGGCACAAAGGAGCCTATTGTTTAATACGCCTAACAAAATTGAATGGCGTTCCTAACACAAGCAAACAAATAAATGCCTTTGGAAACAAAGGAAACATGGGATGGAAGTTGGCCGTTGGTTCATTAAATTGGAACCTAACAAGTGGGGGGTAGCAGCCAGCCAGCACTTGATGCAAATTGCAAACCTACAAACAATATATGGTCTAAATTTTCTTTCCTTTTTACTTTTTTTTTAATACATATATTTTGACTAATTTTTTTTCATTATTTGAAGTAAACTTGGTTTAGAATGTTCTAATCCGTGTTGTTGCATGCTGACCAGCCTGACCTGTCTCGTCTGCCAGCCAAGTCCAATAAAACAATGGACCCAAAACCAAAAGCAAGAAAAATCTCAATTTTTTAAAAATGGAAAAGTAAAAATCAACTGGCCTGGCCATTGGCCAAACTCACAGTTTTTTTTTTTCAACGTGTGGGGAAATTGAAAGCAACAAAATTTAGCCAATTTCCTCCGGATTTCCTCTCCAAGTCCAAGTCTTTCTAATAGTAATTTGGAAATTACAATCTTTGGGAATCTTTCTTTTTTTGTTTCTTCTTTCTGATTCCCCCATTTTCAGGAGGGGAAAGAAAGAGGAGAGATTTAATGGAGAGTATAGCAGTGTGGCAAGGGGTGGCTTTATGTGGAATTTTCTCATGGATTGTAATTTCTTCATATTTCAATGTGACCAAAAAGATTAGATCTTTGCTCCAACCTTGGGTGTCTCACCATGTTGTTACTGGCACTCCTTCCATCCTTAAGATCCAGGTTTGGACCAAAATCAGCAATAATTTAATTATGCTTGTTTTGTTTGATCATTTGCGTTTTTTATTCTGTCTTGGTTTTTAAGCTTTTCTGGGCTATCTAATTGGTCTTTGGTTTGGTGGTTTTTTTTTTTTTTCGACAGAAATATCAGCATAAATTCTGGGATGCTCTCTTTTCTGGGTTGTCATGTGTAGTTTCTGTGCCCTTTTACACTGGTTTTCTCCCTTTGCTTTTCTGGGTATTTTTCTTTCTATCTTTTCTCTTTATGGCTAAGTTTGGTTTGTAATTGCTTTAACTGAGAATTTTTTGGATGGTGTTTTTTAGAGCGGACATGGAAAATTGGCTAGGCAGATGACCTTGTTGATGGCTTTCTGTGATTATTTAGGGAACTGCATAAAGGTTTCTTCTTTTACTCCTTACATGGTTTTGTGCCATTTCTTTTTGGTATAGCATCCATTGAATTCATGCAGTTAGTTTTCTGTCTGTGTTGCTTTTAGGATGTAGTGTCAGCTCCTAGACCCAGCTGCCCACCTGTTAGGAGGATAACGGCCACAAAAGATGAAGAAGAGAATGCCTTGGAATATGGATTGCCTTCTTCTCATACTCTCAACACCGTATGCTTATCAGGGTATTGAAGTTTCCTATTTACACAAACTTTTTGATGTGCTGCTGTTCTAGCTGATATGGTTCACATTTTGTCACTACACTGTTCAGTTAAATGATATGGTTTTTGGGAGTGAGTATAACTTGCTCATTAACCCTTCAGTATTTGCCTAGAAACCTTGAAAGTCATGTTCCCCAAGAATCTGGGAATATAGCATATATATCGTTGGCAAGCAAGTAATTCTGAATGTTGGTAGGATGGGATAAAAGAAAGACTAAGAGAAAAGCCATTGCTTTGATGGATTGCCAATCCTTTATAATGAATAGAGCACTCTTCTATGTTTACTTGCCACCTCATCTGTGTATTCAGTTGATAGTTGAAATTATCACTGAATTCTTCTGTTTTTGCATCCAGATACCTTTTATACTATGCTCTATCCTACATACAGAGCGAAGATGCTTGTATAAAACTCGCTGCAGTTGCCCTTGCTTGCTTATTTGTGGGTCTCATTGGAATTGGTAAGTTAAATCTTATGAGAAAGTTCTGTTTAAAATTCTAACCTTTCCTTATTGCAAATGTTCAAATGAATTTTATTTCCTTGGTAGGAAGGATTTACCTTGGAATGCACAGCGTGATTGATATCATTGGTGGTCTTGTTGTTGGATTGGGGATTCTTGCAATTTGGCTGGCTGTCAATGATTATGTGGATGGTTTTATTGTTTCAGGACCAAATGGTAAGTAAACTAAAAGTCAGCACATTTGGTCTTGCATATGCTTGACAGAGTCTGCCTTATCAGGTTGAATTGTTATCAATCCAATTAGATAAATAGGGGCTAAACCAAGTATAGAATTTGTCCTGGTAGGAGTAAGGGCTCCATTTGGTTGGGTGAATCTTTGTAGAAAGAGGAAACATAATATGCACTTCTGTTATTTATGCTTGCTCACTTTTCCTGTTGCAGTTACATCCTTTTGGGCTGGCCTAAGCTTTCTCTTACTTTTTGCTTATCCCACTCCCGAGCTTCCAACTCCAAGTTTTGAGTTCCACACTGCCTTCACTGGTGTTGCATTGGGAATTGTAAGTAACGGATCACCTATATAGCTTTGAAACAATTCAAACATTCTGCATAACATCTGGTACCATTATAATAGTGAATCTGGTCATGCATGGACAATTTACTGGGGTTAAAATTTTATGCACATCTGTTCATGGGATTGTATTTATTGTTGCTGTGAAATACTTCCTATTTAACCTAGTTCGACACCTTTAGCTCAAGTGAGTATTGTTACTTTCTTTCAAGTGATATTAATTCAGTTCTTCCATAGCATAGACAGATAGGCACCCTGCAATTGAAACAGATTAACTACTCAACCAGCATCATACCCCAAGGGCTTGCTTCAATCTTTGTATTAATAGGCATTCTAAATTATTGATAGCACTGCAAAGATGTACATGTTTTTTGATAAGTGGATCGTTTATTGAGGTAAGATTGATATCACTTGTTTAATATCTGTCATAGAAACAAAAATGTACATTATTGGTACTTCCATTACCAAAGGATATCTATAGATTTCCCTCTTAAAACTCTATTCAACAGGGAAATTTTGTTATGTTTTCACATTCATCCCTATAACCTAAAGTGGCCATGTTAACCAGGTGGCTGGAGTCCAGCAGACATACCACCAGTTCCATCATGAAGCAGTTCCGCGGATATTTACTCCACAACTCACAATCCCGGCATTTTTAGGAAGAGTGCTTGTTGGTATTCCAACAATCCTCATTGTCAAGTTCTGTAGCAAGGCTCTTGCAAAATGGATTCTTCCTATGGTCTCAAATACATTAGGTATCCCAATAAAATCAACAAGCTACATCCCAATGCTTAATGGTTCAGCCGCTGAGAAGAAATCGAGTGAGACTAAACAATCAAGTTATATCCAAAAGATGTTGATTTTCACTCGCCAAGATGTATTTGATGTCGACACCGGTATTAGATTCCTTCAATATGCCGGCCTTGCATGGTCAGTAGTAGATCTTGTTCCATCTCTCTTCTCATACCTGAGGTTGTGATGTTTTGTTCTTGTCTTTACTACATGATGATTAGCATGTTTTAGTGAGGCATGCTGCTAATTTGTAAATCACATTTTTGAAGTCTTCATTTTTTAATATGTTAATGAAATGGAAAATCATCTGCAAATATCAGCCCCAATTTACACTTTAGTTCACAAGCAGAAATAATGGAATATTTAGAAGAATGGGATGAGACATTCTCATGGGCATTTTTCCAACACCTTCACAAGCTAATACTTGTAAACATCTTCCTGTTGATCAGCAGCCCTTCTGCATCTTCTAGACTTTTAACTTTGCTTTGGGACTTTTCTTCCCTGTCAATTGCCTGCGATAATCCTTCATGTTTGCCAATATCTTTATTCTATCAGCCTACACCTCCCTAAAGCTTGAAGCTCTCATTTCGAAATCGACACAGTTCCAAATATAGCAATTTGTTATAATGAAATGAATTTGGAACATTGGACCAACAGCTGCGGTGACTATAATTCAAACTTTGAGATGCACAAGAATTTAAAAAAATAATAATAAAAAATAAGACAGAAGAAAGGGTTAAAACAAATTGGACGTTGAAAGAAAAATATGAAAAATGTATATGATCCAGCTGGGATATAAGTAGCCTCAATTGGGTAAATAAATAAAAGAAAAAATGTAAAACACCAACTAAATATTAAATTTTTTCATCTCCGGTACAAAACCTCAAAAAGATGGGATGATGAACCAAGAAAAGAAATGGAAAAACGAAAGAGAGAAGATAGAAATCAAAACAAAACAACAAAATCTACATAAATTAATACATTCTCATAAGTGTCAGTCTTTCATCAGCTATGCAATCTCTCTTGACAGAATATCCAAGTGTAAGATAGATTGAAGGCCATCTTCATAACCTAGTATACATGCTTTTGGTGCCCACCACCAAAAAAACATGGCAGGTAGTAGATGCAAACACCAAACCGATTTCTGCAAAGGATCCGCAACCACCTGACTATGTAAGAAGAGGGAGGAGTGGAGCAAAAGTAGAGTAACTTGAATCAGTGTTATGATGTCGCTGTTTCAGAGGAAGTAATCAGGTGTTCTACGAGTAACATCCGGTTCTCCTCTCCTTGGAGCTGGTTCAAACTGCAGCATAGATGAATTTGTTAAAACAAGTCAAGAAGCCCCTTTAAAAAGTTATCATTTGCTTCTGTATCTTACTTCTATTTACATATCTCCATTCATGGATAGTAATATAATAGAATACAAGGAAGAAAGAGGAGAAAAAAAGATCAGAGAGATTGACCTGGATGAATGTATGACTCTTGCTATCATCAACCTCCAAGATAGAAGCCATGTTTCCACAGCGATAACAATAATTAGGTGCACTAAAGATGGTCACCACCTTTTGTTCCTGTTCCAAGAAAATAACTACAATTCAGGGGGAAAGAACAAAAACAAACAACTTAAGTGAGCATAAATAAAAAGACTATTAATTTTGGAGAATCAAATGATTACATGTGCCCAGTTAAATCCATCCATGACGAGCTGATGAGCTCTAGCAATCAATTTTAAGCTGTTTGTGTGATTGAATTGTTCAGATATATCCTGCACACAAGAAAGCAATATTTTTTTAGATATAAAAACTGAAAGAAAATGCAGGTAACTCTAAGATACCAAAGAAGGGTCATGTTGAACAAATTTCACCTGGCCAAAAGTATATCCCGCCCCACGTGGTGAGATACCCCAACCACATCGATCATCTGGGTCAGACCACAATAGATCACACATGGGCCCTTCATGAGGTACCTCCTGAACACGATCAAAGTTCCTTATATTATCTAAGGTTTCAATTGAAGGTGACAATCCACCATGCAGACAAAATATTTCTGACTCCACCTGAAAAGAAAATATAGTACGTCAGTGGTGGAAACAACAATATCAATTTAACCATAACATCATTTTAACTTGAATTCTAGCAGGTCAAAATTAGAGGAAATAATAACAAGGCAATACATCTCTTTAGCCAGGACTAGGCAACATATCAATAAGTGGGTTAAATTTATTTTACAATAAGCATTAAATAATCAATCTTGTTCTGCAGAGACAACCATCCCTGTAATTTTTAGCACGCATTTTTATTCTAGCTCAAATATAAGTAGCACAAACAGTCAATTGCTTCCATGACATCTAGAAAGATAAAATGCCACTATTTAATGTGGGAGCTAAAAGTAGTTTCTGCTTGGATGGGCCTCAATACTATTGCAATGAAATCATAGGTAGCAGGCTACAACTCCCAACTTTTTCTTGCCCCACCGAAAGGACAATAGAGTTCTTCAAATCCAAAATTAAAGTAAGAAATAATATCCTTAACCAACATAATTAACATAATAATAGCACCACATTAGTAATAAATTGCATGCAGAGCAGTTACTCAACAAAGCAGACCAAAAAAGAATTCAAGCCCACTAAAACATAAATGTCATATATCAAAAAGATAAGGCCAATACATATGTCCTTTGTTTCCTACAATTTACAATGCTATTACTTGAGATCAAAATAGCATGCACCTTGTATTTGTTCTACTCACCAAAGCTGTCAATGGAAAATAGTCAAAAAGGTCTGTAAAGATCTTCCAAACATTAGCATTGCCATATCTGTAAGTCACCAGAAAAAGTATTATCACAAATTTGCAAGAAGAAGCAACTATATTGTCTCCCCATGACCATAATTTATCAGAAGCACATACCTCCAGAAACTCAAATCTACTAGATTATATATCATAAGAATATAAGATAATACCCACTTTTTTCTCTTATAAGTAGAAAAGACTTTTTTAAAATTATCATTCACAAGAAAAAATGATAAATCATGAAAACTAATAAATCTATCGCTCATAAATCATAATACTGCCTTTAAAATGAAGGTTGTGCATAGAACTCACTTTCGCAGACATTCATCATAAAACCCATAAACTTGAGTGATCTGCCAAAAACAAAAAGAATGAAGAAATAATTAGCTTAACATTCACTATATCAGTGGGTCAAATTTTCATTTTAAAATCTGATAAGACCAATATATACCAAAATATAACACCATATAATGTCAACTTTTGCATGTGCATATTTGAACATGTTAGGACAAGGAGAGAAGGCCAGGAAGATGGCCAACTACATACCTGTCGGCTTTCATGATTTCCTCTGAGAATAGTAATCCGCTGTGGGTAACGAACTTTTAAAGCCACCAATAGCTGAAAGAACAGAAAATCAATATCACTCAAATGGAATTCATAAATGGCTTAAGTTTAACATTGATCTAAAGTTGTTGATCTCAATGTATGCTGGTGAATACAAAAATGGTCTAAGAACATAGCAATATGCAATTTTTCTGGACAGAAAAGGTAACTGCAGGCAACATTATTTGAGTGCTTCTATAAGCATTTTTGTCATTCCAGCATGGCTTATGTTCTCATTGAAGTGGATACAGTTATAAACTTGTAAAAACCACAAGAGAAAAGTTCCCCTTCATTTTTGTCCCGAGTTAAATCTAAATTTAAAGTGCTACCACTGGAAAGGAACCAAAAGTAATGGATAAGGGTAGATGAAGTTAAGTTACCCTAAACCCAAAACTCCATATCTAAATGAAAATTTAATGAGCTCACCATCTCTTTAACCAGCTGAATTTATTAGCTCAGAAACAATAGAGATCTTCCAAAGGCAAAGGCATCTCAAGTTCAAGGTTAAGGGCAATGATTAGACCATGTCAGGTGTTTGTTTCCTGGTGTTGATGGGGAGGATCTGGCCAAATTGCTTTAGACAGCTAACAGCCAAAACCTTAAGAGTCTACCCCAAATATTTTCAACAACATAAGTTGTTTCTGCCTCTAGACCATGCTTTAGCAGAAACTGAAAATATAATTTTCATCATAAAGATAAAAGAAGGGGTTTTGTAATTAACATGTACATACCGTCACAGTTTCAACAGAATAGTACCCACGATCCACATAATCTCCCATAAACAAGTAATTTGTATCTGGACACTGTCAATTAGAACAACACCAACTGTAAGGCATAGGCTCAAAGGAATGCCTGATCATGATCACAGGAAAACGACAAAGTGAAAGTGTATAACAGAAGATGGAGAAGCAAGCAAATGATAAGTTGTATTGCATCCTGAGAATGTCAATGACATTACATTGATAAGGACGCTATCCAATGATAAAAACAGGTGAAACATGAAGTAGAAAGTTTTTTTATCAAAACAGAACTCTTGGCAACAACTACCTTACATGTAATTAATGCATTTAAAAGAGTATAAATTAAGAACATCCTCAATCATGTAATTAATACTGTGACATTTGCTCAATCAAGATTCAAGATACCATTGTCAAGCTCGAATCTTCAAAAGCATTGAGGTCTCAACTAATAATATTAAACATTCCCTCAGCTGAAACAGAAAAAGTGAATACAAAAAAAGGTCACAGTCAGAACAAATACCTTCCCTCCAATCCGAAAAAGTTCTGCAAGATCATGAAACTGCCCATGAATATCGCCACAAATTGTCACAGGGCTTTTCACAGGCTGTGGAAAAAAAGAATAGAAGAAAATCAATGATTTCCCAGTTCAAGGATCAGGAATCTAAACATCTCCAAAATACATCAGTAAATGAAGACATATAGATAATGTAAAACAAACATTTTGCTGAATTAAGGATTAGAATGGCTAGAACAAAATGGTCAACCTGGACATTGCTTTCTTCCATTAATATTTCCTTTGCCTTGTCGCATAATGCTCTGACCTAAAACAAGGTAACACGAAAACAAATGTAGTTACTGACAGTTATATTTGCTTAAAAGAAAACAGGGAAGGGGAAAAAGACTCCCATTGATTAAAAGAAAGAAAGAAAGAAAGAAAGAAAACACAAATCTGGCAGTAAAAGCAGTAAAAGAAAACACACGAAATTTTATTCTGATAACACTATTGCTTTCAAAATTACCTACAACAAATATATATTTTTAAACAAATAAGTGATTTCTTTTCTTTGAAATTCAAAAAAAAAAAAAATCAACTTTCTATTTATTCGTTGAATCAACTAACTCTAATATGAATAATTTGTTCATTAAGAAAAAAATGGAAATTTTGGATATTCATTTCGCAGCAAAACAGAGCCCAATCGATCATTGACAAATCAAAAAATATAACTATTGAACTAATTCGTCAAAATTTTCCGTGCTTATACAGATCGTGTGAAACAAAAGAAAATACCTGCTGCTCCGAAAGTGGCTTACACTGCATGAGCTGCGAGATCTGCTCATCGAGATCGGTAGCTGAGTCCGTTGGTGACGGATTAGCGCCCATCTTGGTTTATCAGTTAGAATAATCGGGTTTGGCAACCTTATCCGGATTAGGGAGAACCCTAACCCTAGTTCGGATTTGGGAAATCTTCTTTTTTGAGTTTAAAATTTTTGTTTTTCGTTATTTTCTCTCGACACTCTCTTTCTGGCTTTCTCTTGCTTCTCTCACGAAGACGAAATGAGAGGGCGCGTGAATTGAGGCTGCGATTGGAGCGTGTAGCGGGCGAGTGTCCGGCGTAGATCTGAGGTTCAATTACCTTATCACCCCACGGCTTTTTCATTATTACTATAAATTAGGTTTTTTTTTTTTTTGGAAATAGTAATGATACTTGATGGTTTGTATTACAAACACATGGTGTAGAACCCCATACAAGTATAGTTAGCACCAATTCCGAAGTTTAATTGTGTTATACTATGTGCTAAGACATTAACATTACGATAACAATGTGAAAATGAGCAATAATCGAAAAAACTAGATAAATGCATAATTTCTTATATGAGACCGTTTCCTTCTTAATTCGATCGTGAATCTTTCTTGATTTCATTTGTTGCCAAGAGTGAGTCACTATGAACTTCTAGTTTGTCAAGATTGCATCTCAGGACAAGCTGGAGGCCTAAATGGATAGCCATAATCTCTGAATGAAGCACGCTAGAAAATGTATCTAACTTGGCTAAATGTTAGGCAGAAACCCACACCTAACTTTGCACTTCTAGGGTCTATTTGGCCCAGCTTATTTAACAGCTTATCTACTGAAAAAAATTTAAGCTGGGCCAACGGAAAATCCAGAAGTGTTTTTCAGTTGTTTTTGAACTAAAAGCCAGAAGCTCTAAATTGAAACTTTTTCCAGAAACACTTTTTCAGAAGAGTTTTAAGCTAGACCAAACAGGTACCTAGTAGCAACAACAAATGATGCGTTTGAATTGAGCCTTGCCACATTCAGTGTTGGTGGAATCCATTGTTGTGAAGTTCGGTTCTGTCTAGAAGTGGAGCAATGTTGAATCTGACTTGGCATAGATCGAGTAACATGTTGAAGCAAAGCAATAAGGTGGTAGCACTTAAGATCAAACAAACATTTATTGCGATTATACCACAAAAACCATAACACGGTTAACACCAAATCAAGGCTTCACAACTATTGTGCCATTGTTATTAAACGATTCCAGAAGTCATCATCATATTGCATACCAGCTTTGGCCAAAAAAAATATTGCATACCAGCCAAAAACAGACTCAACCAAGCATAAATTAAAGACCATACCTCTCGGCTGAAGGTGCAAGAGAAGAAAACATGGAACAAAGAATCTTCATCACCATCACAAACACTACATCCTTCATCAATGTCCATTCCTTTTTGGTGCAAATTACCCTTACCAGGCAATATATTCCAGAAAAGTCTCCAGTTGAAATACTTCACCTTTAACAAAATATTTGGTTGCCAAAGAGGTGATCTATTGTGTTGGTGATGTTCTTTCCTTCTTAGGATTTCCGAGCCACAAAGTACCTCGATTTAAATGTATAAACACCAATTGATGAATCATTCCATACTAAACTATCAAGTTGGGCTGTCGAAGGCAAAGGCTAACATAAAATGCACTGCACATCTTGGGGTTGAAATAAATTATCAAGCTTCGCAATGTGCAATCTTATTTCATCAGAAACAATTAACTCAGCAACTCGCATAGGTTCTTGAATAATACCTGGTAGAGGTTGTGGTTGATAAGTTGGTGAATTAATTTAATTATCCGACCAAACATAAGTCTCCATCTTGTTCCTTATAATGACCTTCCTTCCAGTAAGTAAATTATGCCACAATAATAAAGGATTTCGCCTCAAATTGGCTTAAAAGAAGGATGAGTTACTGATATATTTAGCCTTAAGAAACTTGTAACACATAGAGTTTTCATTGGTAAAAGTACAAAATTGGTCGCTGAAGTGGAGCGAAAGTAGCAAAATGGTCCCTCAAGTGAAAAAATATGTAATTTAATCCCTGAAGTGGAGTTAACTGAGCAATCAAGTCCTTTTCGTTAGAAACCGTTAGAGGGTCCGTTAAATTAGCCGACATGGCAGTGACGCCGTCAATTCTGCTGACGTGTCATCTATCACGTTATTTTTCAAAATAAAAATTTCAAAAAAATCGAAATAAATAAGAGAAAATCTATAAAAATAAATCTTGAACGAAAAAAATCATCTTGTCCTAAAAAAAACACATATTCTAGATTTTTCTCCCAAAAATGGATCAAACTTCTACTTATTTAATAGCAAAAGATGAACATTTTGAACATAAGAGAGAACCATAAAAAGCAAAACATTGCAGACTTATTTTGATCAAAACTCAGAAACTTTGCAGAAAATTGTCCCAAAAGTTGAATTGCAAGCTAACTCCCCTAATCAAAAGCCACATAATTGCAAAATTTCTTTAACCAGAAGAAAATTTTGAAGCAGCCAAGCATTCGAAACTACCTAATTTATGCACATATAAACCAAATTCATCTTCCAAAACCTCAAACAATCCCAATACACACAAGCAAATATTCCACCTTAATTCCCTTATGAAATCCTAATCCCCAACAAGAACAAAATATCAAGCCATATATAAACAACAAGACAACATTTCAACCCAAATCAGACAAATACCCATGAACCCAAATCCCTTCAGCTTTAAAGCAAACAAGGAAGTAACAACTCGAAACCTCTCTTGACCAGCAGTGTCCCAGATCTGTGCTTTAATTTCTTTCCCAACAATTTCAACAATTTGGGTCTGAAACTCAACTCCAATTGTTGCCTTTGAGTTGTTGTCAAACTCATTTCTGGCAAAGCGTGACAAAAGGTTTGATTTCCCAACGACTGAGTCGCCAATCAGCACAATCTTAAACAAGTACTCTTCCCCTCCTCCTGCCTCTTCTCCCTAACCACCCATTGTTCTTTGTTGCTATTGTTGTCAAAACTCATTTTGTTGTTTGATTGATAATACGTGAGAAACTGTGAAGTGGGTTTTAGGCATTAAGCTTTGGGATTGGGAAGAAGTGGAAAATAGATGGGCAGTCAGGTCGAGGAATTCGTAGTAGGAGAGGAAGCGGCGCTGCTCTGGGTTGGGTTTTTTTTTCGGCGATGGGGTTCGGTGGAGGTGGGGGAAGGGAAAGGAAGAAGAAGATAAGGGAGGGGTTTTGTTTAAAGAGAGAGAAGTCAGAAAGTGAGGAAGAAAGAAGGGAAAGGAAGGAGGAGGAAGTCGCGGTGGTGGCTGTTGGTGGCAGTGATGCCAATGGTGGAAGTGGTGCTGGAGGGGAAGCGGCGGTGAAGGGAGAAGAAGTTAAGGTTCAGTTTAAGGAGGAGAAGATGAAGAAGAAAATAGAGAAAAGAGAAAAAGAAAAAGAAATCTATTTTTTGTTTCTTTTTTTTGAATTTTTTATTCTGAAAAATGATGTGGCAGATGACACGTCAGCAGAGTTGACGGCGTCACTGCCACGTAGGCCGATTTAACAGACCCTCTGACGGTTTCTAACGAAAATGACTTGATTGCTCAGTTAACTCCACTTCAGGAACTTAATTGCTTATTTTTTTCACTTAAGGGACTAATTTGCTACTTTCACTCCACTTGAGGGACCAATTTTGTACTTTTACCGTTTTCATTATGCAGTAATTTCCAGCACTGTTTTGCAAGCAAGGCAAGGTTAAATGATTCAAAATCCCGGAATCCAAGACCTCCATCAAGCTTCGAAATGCACAAAGAATCCCATCTTTTCCAATGTATTCTTCGTCGATCCGAGCCATTGTCCCACTAATAATTAGCCACAATCATGTTTAATTCATGTAAGAAAGTTTGAGGAAACTTAAAAACACTAATTAAATATTGTGGAATGGATTGTGCTATAGATTGAATTAGAACCAATTTACCTGCAATAGAAAGAAATTTTCCTTTCCAACTTCCAACATGGGTGAGTTAATCGATCCTTTATGTGATGCAAGCCAATTGGGATTAATATTTCATTTTATGTTTTGAATTAATCTTTTCAAGTTGAATTTGCTTTTCTTATTTTTAATGCAAACGAGAGGGGTACGCCGCGCTTGCGCTATGGGGATATTTTAATGTGGGTAAACTTGTTTGTACCTATTATTTGTTTTGTAAGTCTATACTTGTTTCCACATATAGTAATGTAATATATATCATCATAATATATCCTTTAAAAAAAATCTTTTAAAATAACATTCTTAATTATCCTTCAACAATGGAGGAACGCGAAAATGAAATGAAATTCATTTCTCCAAAGACCTTCTCGGGTTTAATTTTGCTTCATTGTTTTTTGTCGCTTCGGTTTTCTCGCTTGTGAGAAAAATTAAAGGCCATTAAGTTAGTTTAATAAATGTAAATATTGTTTACACCATACCATATTTGGGCTCAATGAATTCAGAATTTTAGACCCAATAACCGATTATTCATTTTCACACCATTGATGGAGTTAGATAAGTATAGATTTCACCAAAAAAAAATGAGTATAGAATTATAAATTAAAAATAGTGTTTTAGCAAAACAAAGCCATCTATAACTCTTCTAATTAAAAAAAAAAACCAAAGAAATGAGCAAGTGTAGAAAAGATCATTTGTCATTGATAGTCATTAATAAATTGTCCTTGACAATTAATACGGTCCATTAAAATACACTAATGTGCGTGAACATAGTTAATCATCTAAAAATAGTCAACAAAACTGAATTTACTTTTATAACCCAATAAACCCAACACAAACAACATAGAATATAAGGTTTAATGAGTAATTAGTCAAGGGAGAAAAGACCAAAACGGGGCGAAAAGGAAGTTCCAGGTTAAAAGTTGAAAGGGGCTGTGAGTAATTTCACCTGGTTACAAAAATAATGGGTACAAGTCATGTTAGCCCGCGCTAGCGTTACGGGCATTCTTTGTTTTAGAGTGGTGTTTGATTAACTGATTAATAAGGATATTAATATAATCAATTATATAAGGTCCACGAATATTCTTTGCTCTAGAGTGGTGCTTGATTAATTGATTAAATTATATAATGCAATTTAAATGGATTAGTTTTAATATTGTCTCTTGCTATTGCCATAAATCTTTGTAAGCTAACTTTTTAGACATGCAAAAGTAAGAAGGTCAAAGAACATGCTTTTATTTGTAAGTAATAGGAAGTGCAATGATGTAATAGAATATGGTGTTAATTCGATAATAATAGACGCATTGAATAAATGGTGGTTTAATTCAGAAGGGAAAAACATTGAACGATCCATGTGAAAAGATGGGGAAGGAGAAGAATAAAAAGGAAAGAGATGTGAAGGTGAAAACAGAGGGGAGTAATGAAATGTTTGATTTTGGCAAATCTGAAGATTGATTAGTACTGAGGAGTTGAAAGGAAGCAACAGCTGAGTTGGTAAGAGGAAAAAAGAAAATGGGGGGAGAAACATTGATTAAAAGCAATTAAGGAAGGGAAATGAGTAATTACAAAAAAGGGTAGCAGGAAAAGGAAGGGGGGAAACTCATAGAGGGCCTTTTTAGTCATCCGAAAAGTGAGAAAAGACTTATAAAAGTCAAAAGGTGACACCACATTAATCCTCAATTTGACCTTTTAGTAATTTCCCTGGTAACTAAAAATAATATATAGTATATATTATTATATATTATTTGCTTGACCATCATATAGTTTATCTTAGGGTTTTTGTGATGTACTGACGGGAGAAACATGATTTGTAGACTAGGAAAACAAACAGATTAGACTAGGTTAGACATAATTCTTGGATAAGTTGATAGATTATTGATTACTTGTTCTTAATGAA
The DNA here is from genome assembly GCA_001974825.2 of Corchorus olitorius. Lineage (NCBI taxonomy): Eukaryota > Viridiplantae > Streptophyta > Magnoliopsida > Malvales > Malvaceae > Corchorus > Corchorus olitorius. Next base: position 121,260 of record AWUE01020342.1, on the reverse strand, counting down.
TCTAATAATTAGGTTTTCATCAGCAAATATCAAGTCTTATTAATTAGGTGTTCTTGTGGAGACTTGACAGAACACGCATATCATTAAGAGTAATTCTATTTCAACTCTGTATGAGTTCAATTCATAGATTAAATATTGATTTTCCAATTAAATGAAACATGAAGCCCTTAAGGCTTTCAAATATTGTTTTCACCTCTCTAGTTAATTGTTTTCCATTAGAATTAATTATAATAGCAATTCTTTATTTGTTTTCACCTCTTTAGTTAATTGTTTTCTATTAATTCTTCATTCCTTGTGGTCTATAGGTTCGATTCTTGAAATACTTCGGGATTTAAAACTTTCAACTATTAGTTTAAATACTATTATTATTATTATTTTTGAAGCATTGTTAGTTTGAAGCAATTGGCCGATTGGGGAAGATTAGTTCAATTTCATTAGCATTAATCCTCACTTAGTCACTTATAAAGCATAAATTGTTGTCCATCTCATTATATCTCCTCATTTGTTGACCTTTGAATCAGTAATAATACTTTATTTATGAGGTACTACTGAAAACAATTTAAGGAATCTCATCTCTCTCTTTTTTTTTTTCTTTCTAATTTCGGAATAGAAAATGTACTACTACTACAGTAGTACTAATTTTGCTGATATAAATTGACAGTATTTTGCATAAAAACGATAGGTAAAGAGTTAAATTTGGAGGAGATTTAGCAAAGATTTTTCCGGCGACGGTGTCATACCCGTACATGATGTAGAAGCCATGCGGTGGAAGAAAGATGAGTACAATCAAACAAAGACTGATGTGTACCCACAAGGTAAAAATAAAATCAAACAAATCATCGTCATGCGTACTTTACACACGCAGAGAATAAGCCATTCACCTAGTGGTGAGCATTAGGCGGGTCAAACTGTCCGAAACCGCTAACGGTATTTTGCGGTTAAGTCAAACCGCGGTTTAGGTGGTTTGGATGTTCGAACCACCAAAGGATTAAGTATTAAATGGTCGGTGCAGGGGTTTAGGATTTTCAAAACCGTTAACCGACCCGAATCGACCGTTTAGTAATTTTTATAATTAAATATATTATATATATAAAATAATATTAGATATATATAATTACATATATATAATAATATATATAATTATTAAACGGTTTAAACCGCCTAAACCGTATAACCGACCGCATAACCGCCTAAACCGCATAGTCGATTTAGGTGGTTAAATGGTCGGTTCCAAAAATTAGTCGTCGGTTTGTAATTGGTTTTAAGAACCATAAAACCGAACCGAACCGACCGTTGCTCACCCCTCACCTACGTCCTACAGTAATTGTGAATTGTCAATCACTTTGCCTTTCCACCATTTACAGCTATTAATTAAGTAGTAATTAATATTTGATTATTATATATACTATATATTATTTTTAGTTATTAGGGAAATTACTAAAAGGCCAAATTGAGGATTAATGTGGTGACACTTTTTGGCTCTTTTTTGGTCTTTTCTTACTTTTCGGATGACTAAAAAGCCCTCTATGAGTTTCCCCTTCCTTTTCCTATTACCTTTTTTTGTAATTACTCATTTCTCTTACTTAATTGCTTTTAATTAATGTTTCCCCCTTTTCTTTTTTCCTCTCACCAACTCAGCTGCTGCTTCCTTTCAACTCCTTAGTGCTGATCAATCTTTAGGTTTGCCAAAAATCAAACATTTCATTACTCCCCTCTGTTTACACTTTCACATCTCTTTCCTTTTTCTTCTCCTTCCCCATCTTTTCACCATGGACCGTTCAATGTTTTTCCCTTCTGAATTAAACCACCTTTTCTTCAATGCGTCTATTATTATCCAATTAACACCATATTCTATTACATCTTTGCACTTCCTATTACTTACAAATAAAAGCATGTTCTTTGACCTTCTTAGTTTTGCATGTCTAAAAAGTTAGCTTACAAAGATTTATGGCAATAGCAAGAGACAATATTGAAACTAATCCATTTAAATTGCATTTTTACTGCAACCTTATATAATGTAATCAATTAATCAAGCACCACTTTAGAACAAAGAATGTCCGTGGACCTTATATAATTGATTATATTAATATCCTTATTCAATCAGTTAATCAAGCACCACCACTCTGAAACAAAGAATGCCCGTAGCACTAGCGCGGGCTAATATGACTTGCTGTTATTATTATAATCTTATAGTAAGAAATTCTAGTTAAGTGGTGCTCATCTTTATTTAAAAAAATCATAGATAATAATTTATTTATATGCATTCTTTTTTATTTTGGTAGAAATTTATATTAATTTATGTATATGCATTTTTTTTATTTTGGTAGAAATTTATATTAATTTATTTATATGCATTCTTTTTTATTTTGATAGAAATTTATATGATTTTTTTTACATAATAATTTATGTGCATTCTTTAAGTCTTAAAGACAAGAAAAATATCTTTAAATTAATCTGCCTCGAATAAGATTAACTTCTATATATAAAAAAAATAAAAAAAGATGAAATAAAATATTATTTGAAATTGGTATTTTTGAAAGGTTTAGGTTCTATTATTATATTAGGTAGCGGATCTATTTAGTATAATTACGTATATATAATATATAATGTCTTAATTTTGAGGTTATAAGGGCATCTCCAACGTTAAACGGCAAAAATTACACTATTTTAATGTAAAAAAGGAATCTTTAGGAATATTCTTGCACTAAAATTTTTCCAACTCCAACGTTTCAACACTAAATTGGTGCTAAGTGAATATTTTATTCTATATTATCTCTAACCCTATTATTTATTCATAAAAATTAATTAATTTATTAAAAAAAATTATTAATAAAAATATTGAAAATAATTTTTGTTAAATTGTTGAATTTTTAACCCCAAAATTAAGTCTTAAAATAATTATTAAAAATAATTATGAAAAAACATATTCAATATTGGTCTTGTTTTAAAGGTCTCACTTAACTCTTCTAATGATATAATTTTTTTATAATTATTCAAAATGCAAATGTAAATATTAATCAAAATATAAATTGTGAAATATAAAAAGGATATAAATGTAATTAAAGAAATTGATTAAAATAATAGAAAAAAAGAAGAGGGTTTTGCCGTTTGATATGCCGCTGCATTATTCATCCCTTATTTTGGTGTGTCTTGGGAGTCGAATTATATTGTCCTCGTTGGAGCAATTTTTTTGCCTTTTTCAACACCAATTTGGTGTTTTGCAACCTTCATTGGAGATGGCCTAAGTTCATATCTCACCAGACATGGATTTAGTCAATTTTGATAGGTTACATAAGTATGCTAATTAAAATTGTTTCATAGTTTGCGGTTTGATTTTACCTTGAATGTTTGGCTCTACAAGAACATAGAGAATTGATTTCAAAGGAGATAAAATGATAATAATTTTTAAACAAACCCTTTTTGATAGCCGTTTTGGACCTCAAATGGTGTTATGTTAGATTATGAATGACTCGACAAACATTTTATAATCATTTTGAATCTTGATTAATTTAAAGTTAAGTCGCATCATACCCAAATGAGAAAAAACTCTCCAGTACCTATGTATATTTTCTTCACAAGAATAAAACATGAAATCTTTGCTTAAGTCGCTTTTTTTTTTCGTTCATAAGACTAAAACATGAGATTTTTGTTCACAAGAATAAAACATGAAATATTTGCTTAAGTGGCTTTTTTTTTCGTTCATAAGACTAAAACATGAGATCTTTGTTTAAGGCGAATTTTCTTCATTCACAAGATTAAAACATGAGACCTTTGCGTAGGACACATTGACTTCATTCAACTCAACCCAATAGTCAAGGTATTTTTTTTACAAACACTCGATATTCGGTAGCCACATCGAGCATCGACTAATTTGAAGTCAAGCTACGACATACTCTAAATCGAGGGAAGCTATTCCAATGTCTATTTTCTTCATTTAGAATACTCGAACTCGAGAACTTAAAATTAAGCTCCTACTACTCAACACTACTCAACAAAACATACATTAGTGTCCCATAGGCGGTATTAAGGGTTGAGTTATTCAATTTCCTTTAGTTTAGATTATTTATTTGGAGTATTAAATAAGATCATACCGATAATTAGGCAATTTAAATTTCACTATATTACTTCTACATCTTTTTCTACTAAACACTTTTATTAATTTTATTTAAAAATATTGTTATTAATCTATATTTAAGCAAAAAATTTAGGAGAGCGCCTTTGAGGGAGAGCTTTTAATTTGATTTTTTCTTAAATAAGATCATACCTAATTTAAATTTACTAATATTATTACTTCTACACATTTTTTACTAAAAAAAACCACTTAAACACTTAATAATATTTTTATCTATAATTTAGCAAAAAATTTAGGGGAGCGCTGTGGAGGGAGAGCTTTATATTATGACGCAAGCCCCAAATTGTACGGTCACCAAACTACCTTTTGAAGATTTTTTCTCACTCTCTCTCGTTCCTTTGCTGCACCCTGCACGCAACACCAAGCCAAAAGAAAAAGCATAGAAAAAGGAAGGAAAAGAAAGGAAAAGAAAAGAAAAGAAGAAAAAAAGAAAAATCTTTGATCTGATTTTTTTTGAAAACAATCTAGTATCAAAAGAGCAAAATATCCAGGACCACCCGATATTTCCGTTTCCAGGATACCCATCTTGCGAAAGAGATTTCACCAAGGTTTCTGCTGTTTCTCTCATCAATTCTCCTGTGTTCGTTTTTTGTTTTCGATTTAGTTGTTTCTTTTGGAGTTGTTTGCATTTTTAGGATGTTTTCCCCATTTTTTCTTCAGCTAAATTTTGGGTTTTGTTAATTGCATTTTTGAAAATTTTCTTGTTGACTTGTTTGCATTATCTTTGATCAGGTCTGATCTAATAAAGGAGAGGATAAGAAGCCTTTTTGTAGGATTTAGAATTTAGGATTTTGCTTCTTTTTTTTTTTAATTTGGTGGAATTAGGCTTGTTTTAGGAGTTTTTTTGGGTTTTTAGATTCGAGGAAATTATGAGAACTTCATGGGCAGATTCTGTAGCAAACTCTGCATCTGAAATTGCAGTTGCAGACAACAATCCCTTACCTCGTCCAACTCGATCCACTTATGTCCCGCCCCACCTTCGTAACCGTACTGCTTCCGAGGCACCTACTCTGCCAGGTCCGGTCACCGATAGGGCAGGTTTTAGCGCTGCCGCTGGAGGGTCACAGTGGCCCCGTTGGGGCGGTGGCAGTGGTGGGAATAAACCTGAATCTGGCCGTCCAGCTCAGGGGTATGGTTATGCTGGAGCTGGACGAGGAGGTGGCGGTGGCGGTGGTTGGAATAACAGAAGTGGAGGTTGGGATAGGAGAGAAAGGGAGGTAAACCCATTTGGTGATGATGAAGAAGTTGATACAGAACATTCTTTTAATGAACACGAGAATTCAGGGATTAATTTCGATGCTTATGAGGATATTCCAGTTGAAACCAGTGGGGATAATGTACCACCGCCTGTAAATACATTTGCTGAAATAGATTTAGGGGAAGTGTTGAATCAAAACATTAGGAGGTGCAAGTATGTGAAACCAACACCAGTTCAACGTCACGCCATCCCCATAGCTTTAGGAGGAAGAGATTTGATGGCTTGTGCTCAAACTGGGTCAGGGAAGACAGCTGCTTTCTGCTTTCCAATTATTAGTGGAATTATGCGGGAGCAGTATGTACAGAGACCGCGTGTAGCACGGACTGTTTACCCTCTTGCTCTCATTCTATCTCCCACAAGGGAGCTTTCTTGTCAGGTGAGAATCTTAAGAACATATAATCTTTTGGAATGATTGATGTTTTTCGTGTTCTGATTATAACACACACTTTCAGATACACGACGAGGCCAAAAAGTTCTCCTATCAAACTGGTGTCAAGGTGGTTGTTGCCTATGGAGGAGCACCAATTAACCAACAGGTTGTTATTTCATCAAATTGAGTTTTGCATATTGTTCTGGTCACATTTATGTATAGTTTTTGTTGTTAACTTGTTTCATGCTAGACTAATTCACTTTTTTACTTTCTACATTTTATCCATGTGTACCACAATTTTGATTTGTTATATTTTGAATTAATTATATACTGAAATTGGTAAAAACAATGGTGCAAATATAATTTTGATTTTGACTCAGATTTCTTGGCTTGTTTCAAATGTACTGTACCAGTTTGCTTTACATTTTTGTCTAATGACAGTTTCGTCCTCATTGAGCTGGTGTTTGAAAGGGAGGATGTTGTATCTTATAAGGTGTTGGAAGGCTCTCCCTGGAGGCTGTGGTTAGGTTTAGTGGTTGCAAATATGGATATTAAGTTCTTTAGATAGTAGTTCATTTGCTATATGTTATCATATTGCCCTACTTTTATTCTTTTGGCATATTTGAGGCTGCTAGGATTGAACCCTGGTATTGGAATTTTAGAGTCCAGCATTTTATCAATACCATGTAGCTATTGGCCTTATTGCCTGATTTTTCACTCATATGTTCTTATGGAATCTTTTTGCCTATTTTTTCCTAAACATCTCGAGTGACTTATAAGCTTATTAGTCTCCTTGCAAACAAATATCTCTCAATATCTTATTTTTCATATTTTTGTACATTTTTTGTTTACTACTGTCATTTTTTTTTCTGTACTTAGTTGCGAGAGCTGGAGAGAGGAGTTGATATTCTTGTGGCAACTCCAGGACGATTGGTTGATCTGCTGGAGAGGGCTAGAGTTTCATTGCAGATGATTAGGTATTTGGCCCTTGATGAGGCAGATCGCATGCTTGATATGGGTTTTGAGCCACAAATCAGAAAGATTGTGGAACAAATGGACATGCCTACTCGAGGCGTGAGACAAACAATGTTATTCAGTGCCACCTTTCCTAGAGAGATACAGGTTAGTTATAATTGTTAAATATGGTTGCTTTATTGATTTTCTTTTTATCCATTATTTGCATGTTCAAGCTGTACTTTTTTATGTATCCCGCTCATGTTTTGCTCTTAAAATTGTACAATGTTAAAAGTTGCGAATTGAGTTTTATGTTCATCTGGAAAATAACATTGGTGCGGATTTGAATTCGTCTTGCTATCTCCATATATGTCATGTAGAAAAGGTAAACTGTAAATTAATTACTTGTAAGATTGCTTGGCGAAAATATATGTTTCTGTTATAAAATTCACTTTGCCCTCGGCATCAGCCAAAGCACTAAATAGCTTCTGGGGCAGCCTGGTATATTTCACTTTGAAAATTTAATAATCCTGAAGAATTCAAATTGTTATTTTGCCTTAATTTTGCTTTAGAATATTTTTTCAAATGCAATCAATGTCACAATAAAGGCTCTAATAATGATAAGAAGAAGACTGTTGAAATTGCATGTCATAATTCGTTTTTATATTGATGACTTTGCAGAGACTTGCATCTGATTTTCTTTCCAACTACATATTCTTGGCTGTTGGGAGGGTTGGTTCTAGTACTGATTTGATTGTTCAAAGGGTTGAATTTGTTCAAGAGACTGATAAGAGAAGCCATCTCATGGATCTTTTGCATGCCCAGAGGGAAAATGGAATTCATGGCAAGGTAATGTGAGACTATCATGTCCGGACTTGCTTGTTGAAGTTCCATTGTCTAATTGCTGGATATATTTGTTTCAATGAATAATATACCGTTTAAGCTGCTAATCAGGTATCCAGTTTTATAAAATTAATGAGTCGTAGATAATAAATAGTCATTGATAGTTGTGTGTCTTGCTTTGCAGCAAGCCTTGACATTGGTTTTTGTGGAGACTAAAAAAGGAGCTGACGCTTTGGAGCATTGGTTGTGCATGAATGGATTCCCAGCAACAACCATCCATGGTGATAGGACTCAACAGGTGATTGTTAAGAAATATTTTTCCTTTTAGAGAATTAAAAGAATATTGTTTTTGTGGTCTGGTGGAGATATACTTGTTGTTTGAGCATGTTGCTTTATATGATACTTTTGTTAATGTTCTTTTTGCCTAATATTATTCTGAGGAAGCCAGAGTAAGACAATCTGGATTTTGCATTATGATATTTGTGAGATCAACTTACTAATGTCTTTTGTGACATTGAAAATGCAGTCATTCTCTCATCAAGTCATATCTGTAGTGATCCATTTGTTGTTCCAAAATTATATCTGAGAGGATCTCTATATGTGGCTGAGTTAAGAGTCCATTGTTGCTGATGTTAAGCTAGTACAACCATTTATTACTATCTGGTTGAGCAACTTGTGCTGAGAGGGAGTGAATGGATGTTCCTGCATGCCCTTAGTGATCATGGCTTTCTTCAAGCCGAAACTATATTCATTTTATAAAATACTAGTGCCTGGGGTTGTTTGCTTTTTGGGTCTGTTCAAGTTTGGTTTAGGAAAGAATTGTTTCACCCACCACTTTTTCTCGGTAAAACTTTTTTTTTAAACCTATTCTGAGTTGTGTTGCAGTACTTATCATATGCTTTATATTATCTTAAATATTGCAGGAATATGTTTTTACATAAATGCTATGGGTTTGTTTGTAGGAAAGGGAGATGGCATTGAGATCTTTCAAGAGTGGAAAGACCCCGATTTTAGTAGCAACTGATGTGGCTGCTCGTGGTCTTGATATACCTCATGTAGCTCATGTGGTCAACTTTGATCTTCCCAATGACATTGATGATTATGTCCATCGAATTGGAAGGACAGGACGTGCTGGTAAATCAGGGTTGGCTACAGCTTTCTTCAATGAGGGCAATTTGTCACTGTCTAGGCCGCTAGCTGAGCTAATGCAGGAAGCGAATCAAGAGGTACCTGCATGGCTCACCCGCTATGCATCCCGGGCTCCTTATGGTGGTAACAAAAATCGACGATCTGGAGGAGGGCGTTTTGGTGGGCGTGATTTCAGAAGGGAGGGTTCTTTCAGCAGGAATCTGGATTACTACGGTGGAGGGAATAGTAGTACTGCTGCATATGGAGTTCCTGGCAATTATGGTGGAGGATATGCCCCTGGTGTGACAAGTGCTTGGGATTAGGTCCCGCTTTATACTGGATTATTTCTTTCATGTTTCTCTTGAGTATATATATTTTCATCACATTTCAAGGATTATTTTGTCTCCATGTACTATTTTCATTTACATCTGGTTTCTAACATAGGAAACTAATGAAGTTATGTGGAGGGCTGTAGAATTGATGGCTAAATTTTGGTAAGGAGGCATGGCTGTGTTTGGGATGGTGACTTAGGAAACTAACCATATAGCCTGTATGTAGGTCACCGACAAGGCAATAGTGATTGAGGATGTTGATAGAAAACTAACCAGTTTAGTGGTTCGTGCATAGAAATAGCTTGCATAGGATGCAATGTAGTTACAGTCTATTGTGGGAGTTAAATTTTCAACCGAGTTATATGTATGCGATGAAAGGAGAGAGATGGACATCTACAGGCCCTTCTGTATATAGGATTCGGGCACTCTGAAATGATCGTGTTGCTTCAAAATATATCAGAGATTGGGTAGGAGGAGATGAACTTTGAGGTCTTCATAATGTTTTCATCTTCCCTTGGATTATGTTTTGTCAATTCGATGTGGAGCTGATTGATCAATCTCATGGAGAGATACAAATGTGCCTTCGTTTTCTGTCGTTCTATGCAGGAACGAGATGTTAGCTCAAATAAAGACTTTCAATTCATTTTGCACCTTAAGTTGCGTATTAGTATAATGATTTATTATTGTTATTAACCTGGACAAGACAGATTAGGATATCTTTCAAGCAACAGGGATTTTATTGCCGTCTGCTGGATTCAATGTTGGAAAGCAACTTGAACAAGCATTGCGGATCAATCTGTAAAATGGAACATGGCAATCAAAACATTCTCTCCAAATTGGCGTCTAATTTGGTACTTACCTGATAAATTTTCCGAACAAATAACTAATAACTGATCTCGATAAGAAGGGAAGTCCAGTGTTTGTTTCCATGTGTTCATCAGAAGGTGAACAAATATCTAAGCCACACGGTCACTAGCAATGAACAAAATTTGAGGTCATACCAAGATGGCAAGGTATTTGTCAATCTTTGATTGCTCATATACTTCGAAGTTCGAACGAGTTAAACAAAAATATACCCTGGGATGGATGAGACCAGAGACCGAAAAAAAACATCCATTTATTTATTTATTTTGAAAAATCCAGAGATGAACGTCTCCACCAACATGAAATTCCCTACAACAAGCATGAACTAGCAAAATCCTACAGTACAGATCATAAGAATTTGAATCTGCACTGAATTGATTGACAGCTGAGTCAAAAGAACTTCCTAGTATATCAGATGGAGAAGTTCAATTTATTTCACTCTGACAGCACTTCTGTTGCTTGAGCTCTTGCAGAATGGCATTAATGTGGTTGTCCACGTAGAATTCTTCATTTTTAACTGCTGTAACAAGGAGGTGAAACAAACCACTAACTGAACTGACCTTATTGATCAAATAAGCCTTCAAATGGTTTGGATAAGCCATATTAGTCTAGAAAAATATGCCGAGTCTTCTATCTCCAAATAATGTCAACTAGAATAGAATAAGCAGGAAGACATTCACATATACTAGTAAACTTATATACTTGCACTCATCTTCAGGTAAGATATGAGTCCACATTTGGTGCATTCTGTTAACAGTTAATATCTCTGCTTTTGATCATCTTCCTCTTTTGAGGTCGCTTTAACATGGATGATTCTGTCAGGTCATGATCACTCTTAACTACACTCATCTTCTACATCTGAGGTTTCCTCATAGTATTCTTCATCTGTTTCAACTTCTTCTTCTTCTTCATCGTCTTCCACTCTATTCTCCAAGTTATTATGTAAAATGTCTTCCCTACGTATCAGATTCATGTCTTTACCACGGTAAAGAAGCCCTGTCCTCATTATGTGATAAAACTTTTCTCTTGGACCAACAAGAGGATGTGGATTTACTAGTTTTCCCCGCTTGTATCCTTCCTTGAGAGCCACAGTTGTTGTTTTACACTTCAAGGACAGATAGAAAATTCCTGGGTATCTAGTAAATAATCGGGTAAACTTATGTGGGATGTTCAGTTCTTCTCTCAAGCTTCTCAAGTAGTTCCTCTTGGTTTTCTTGTGAATCGTCAAGCTCAAAAACTCATGCAATACACCAACAGCCCTTTTCTCCATAAGCTCACTATTTGGATCAATATGCCGAGAATCTTCATATGGAGATATGTAAGGAAGCTTCTGAAACTCCTCCATCCAAGCTCTCACCTTCTTCTGCTCTCCGTAACCCCTAGGGAAATTCATTGGGAATGCCAATGTGGTTTGGCCCTTCTTAAACTGTCCGTACGCATCACCCTTCTCATTACCCTCATTACTTCTTTCCAAGGCTGAAACAGCAAACTCATCACGCCATTGCACGAGTCGTATGGCTGCAACTCCGATTGGTGCCTTAACAATTCTAAAATGATCTGGGAATTTGGGTATCAGAACTTTTTCAAAGTTATCCGGCAGGCCAAGATCCCATCTTAAAGGATGCAGGGACTGAAGAGGTACAGTCCTACTTTTCATCATCATAAGCACCCTACAAAGCCTCTCCACAGTATCATTCTCATGTGCCTGGTATATGCTTTGCTCTTGTGAATCTAACAAGAGTGCAGTGCCCGTCAATCGAAAACATGGCAAACTAGCATAACGGGCATGCGGGAATTCTTCAAAAAGAGTAGGGTACCTAAAACAAAAGCCAGACAGAATTTTTTGAAATTACAAACTATTATCCTAGATTTTCATCTGAATACAAAGTTAATAAAAAACAAGGATAATCACTACAAAGTTAATAAAAAACAAGGATAATCACTTTTTTCTTACTGCCTAACACCAGCAATGTATAATAGTATACTAATTACAGCAAATGCAAAACCCTACATTCTCACTCTCATACCTACAGGTTCCATTGGATTAATGCTTTCTTGATTGCTTTGTGCTATGGAAGCAAAAGGCCAATTAAAAGAAAAACACTTTTGACTAATCAAAAACTAAAAACCCAATTTTCATTCTCAAAATCATCTTTCATTTCCAACTAGCCATGATTTTTACTTTCTACCCATTGCTTTTATCATATAGTATAACAGTTATAACGAAAGAAAACAGGGCAAGAACAACAAAAAGGGTATTTAAAAGAATCGAGGATTAATGGCCAAATTACCTGCGTAAGAAGCGAAGAACAGGGACAGTGAGGCCAAGGAGCTTTTGCCAATCGGCGAAAGACTTGGAAGTAAGGAAACCGGTGGGCGAGCGCTTGATAGCGTCCTTTAAGAGGCAAGCCGCTTTGAGATCGGTCTCAGTGTCGATGACATGGTCAAGGCTCCGGTTCTTCACCCATTTCAGCCTCACCTTAACTATGCCTCTCCATTGTTGATGCTCTATTTGCGGATGTGAAAGCAGCGTTTTTGTTGAGTGAACTAAGTTTTTTGATTTTAACATTATTGGGTATGGAATAGTATTTCAAAATCAAGGCATAAATTACAAAAATTTACAATGCGTTTGATGATTTTCCCTTTCTTCTGTGTTTTTCCTGCCGAGGAAGAAGAACTGAAGCAGTGTTTTGCTGGGTTTCCAATTCGGTATGGTACCCTCGAGGTGGGCCCTTTTCGGCCCGAAGTTCAAGCCCAAATTATTTTGCTTTACCTTGTCCTTCTGGGTTTCTCTAGCCCAAATTCTCGTGTCTTTATTTTAGTATATCTGTATTTCCTAATTGTATTTATTTTTCCTCTTTATTCTTTGGTAATAATAAGTTTATTAAAGAAAAAAAAGGCTTTTATAAAGCTTCATGCAAATGAAATACGAATATCCAAAGTGGGAAATAGAATAATAATGTTTAAACTTTAAATTTTACAAGTTTTGACATGTTGAATGAGCTTAAACGTTTCAACTGGACAAGTTCTAAATCCACAACTAAGAGCAGCTTGGTCCAGGAGTCTTTGACCCCTTACTGTTTCATAACCCATATATCAACACGGGAGTTTCCATAGTTAGCAATCATACAAAGGCGATTAAAAACTCTGCTATTCTAACCAACTTATAATCGTCAAAAATTGGATCATATCCAAACCTGCAAATCACAATAAGCCGACTATTGGAAATGGCGAGCAGATCGTAAATTGACATAAATGAGCAATGAATCAAAGAAAAAATTATAAACGAATACCTGGTAATCAATGGAGTTTGGGAGGAGGGAGGAGGGAGGAGGGAGGCATCGATCAATTGAAAAATACCAATTTAAAGAAGAAGAAGAAGAAAATAGAGATTGAAATTACCTTTTAAAACCTTAGAAACCGGAAATCAACCATTGGACACAGATTGGAGAAGCGGAGGCCTCTGGGTTTTGAATTTGGGAGCAGTGTATTCGAGGGGAGGAAGAGTTCTCTTCACGGCGACGAAGGGAAGACGAGATTTGATAAATTTTAAGTTTTATCAAAATTTTTCTTTAAGAAAGGGAACGTTTGGAGAATGAGTTCTCCCCGTTGTGGAGTCTTTCCCCTAGGTCAGCCTAGTGGTGTTTCTTTCCTGTTGAAATACAGTGATCTTAATCATTTTTCTTCCTTGTTAAATCTCTTAGATTGGGTTGTTAAGATTTCTTCATCTTATCTTTCCTTAAACTTTCGAATTCAAATGTTGATTTCGTCTGAATCTCGCTTCATGATCCTGAATTTTATTTATTATTTGTTTGAATTTTCTGAAATCTTTCTCTCTGTTCCTTGTTTTTGTCTTCCTCCTCATCGATTCCTTTGTTCTTATTCCTTTCTTTGGTAATTGGCGGCTTGTTTTTCTTCTCTTTGATCACTCTGCTCGATTTTTTTCCTTTGTTAATTGGCGATTTCGCTTAATGGCTGGTGCTTCGTTATCAAATTTGTGTTCAAAAATGTCGATTCAGGAGGAGGAGAAGGATAAGGTGATTATTGTAAATGAATGGATTGAGGGTGCAGATGGGGCAGTTGCTAATTGTTACCTCATTGGAAAGTTGCTGTTGAAGAAGCCTGCTACGGCTGATGGTTTAAGAGCAGTGTTTCAGCAAGTATGGAAACTTGAGCAAGAATTGGTTGTACATGAGGTTGGGGAAAGGTTATTCGTGTTTCGGTTTGGGGATGCACTTGAAAGGGATAGGGTCCTAGTCTCGCAACCTTGGCTATTTCATAAGGCATTGCTGGTGTTGAGGGAATATGATGGTGAGCAGCAGCCAGCCAGCCAGAGACATTGGTTTTTTATTACTGTCCTTTGTGGGTAAATGTTTTTGGTGTTCCTTTCAAGATGATGAACGGGAAGGTTGGGATTGCGATTGGGGAAACAATGAGGAATGTGCTTGACATTGAGCCAATTACAGGAAGGACTATGCGGATTCGAATTGATATGGATCTTAGGCTTCCTTTTAAGAACAAAACAACTCTCTCGGCCTATACAAGGGAGGTTGAAATTAGTCTTCTCTTTGACAAAAGGCCAGATCACTACTGGGTTTGTGGTAGGGTGGATCATCAAGAGTCTGATTGTGCTGAAGCTATAGCTCAAATTTTGGAGCAAGGCTTTTCAATCCAGCGGTATAAGCCAGAGGATTCTAGTCCTCGTAGTTTCACAAAGTCATCAGCTGCTGCTAATCATGGGCTGGTGGGTTCGAGATCAGTGGCTACTGGAAGGGGTGATCAGGGGATGCCGAGTTCATCTTTTTTGACTTTGGGAAGGCAGGGTGCGTTCAGAGATCATGTGGATAGCATGTTATTATGGTGGAGGCCAGTCGCGCGTGCGATCATGCCTCTTGAGAAGTCGTGTGAGATTATTTCTCAATTCATGGCTAAACCGTTGGAGCAGAAATCAGGAGATGAGGTAACCTCTAAACGTGGGGGGAAGTTAGCCTTAATTCGTGGGGATGATGCCGAATTTCATGGAGGAGGGAGAGTGGGGCGGAAGGGAACGAATGTTATCCTACAAAAGCAGAGCCAAGAATTGGTGGAGGGGGGTGCAGAAAATTATTTGGGCTTACATGGTTCTAAAAAAGGTAGTAGTGGGCCGAATACTTTGGATTAGCTTTATGGATCTATACCAGGAGTTGGGCCTACTTTGATTGGTGTTTACCCTCATAACCTTAATCAAACTGAGTTGGGGCCAGTACGTAAAAGGTAGAGGGCGAGTATGATGGAGGTGGATGGTGCTTCGGCTTCTAGGTAGGAGGATGAGTTTTATAAGGCTATGAAACATCAAGCTGCTGCTTCTCCATTTGTGGTGGGATCGGAGGCATCAGGGAGTTCTCGCCAAATCTGTAAGTTTAAAAAAACTGCTCATGTTTCATCTAAGTATTCTTTTGACAAGTTGGCTGCTCAAACTGGTGTGAGACAGGGATAAAAGTTTTGTACGGGTTGTTTGAAGGTTAGGATTGGAAGTTTGGGTGCGGTTGATAGGGTGAGACAGGAAGGTATGGATGATGGAGGTAGGAAGGGTGGGGAAGATTTTATTAGCATTGGGATTGATCATAACAGTGCTATTGCTAGGTCGTCGAAGTTAGCTGCAGCAGCTCTTGAGGCTGGTTAGATAGCAGATCTTGAAAATGCAGGGATGGCCAAGGAGAACCATCTCTGCCAGGGGAAATGAGTTGCTTAGTTTGGAACTGCCGCGGGCTTGGTGCTCGACGGTCAGTTCATTGTTTACTTTCTTTAATTTCTTGTAATAAGCCTTTTTTGGTATTTTCGTCTGAAACTAAAAAAATCTAGTAATGAGATGGAGTGGGTGCGTTGTTTTTTGGGTTATGAGTGTTATTTCTCTGTTAGTAGTGTAGGTAGAGCAGGCGGTCTAGCTTTGCTCTGGAATAATTGTTCTCCTATAAATATTAATTCTTTTTCTTCTTCACATATTGATGCTATTATTGGGAATGATCTGAGTACTCAATGGCGTTTTACTGGGTTTTATGGGAGACCTGAAACCTCAAGAAGACATGAGTCTTGAACCTTGTTGAAACTGCTTGGAGAGCAATCGAGTTTACCATGGATCTATTCCGGTGAATTTAATGAGATTCTTTCTAATGAAGATAAATGTGAGGGGGCATTACGTTCACAAAGACAAATGGAATCCTTTAGGGAGGTAATTGACTTGTCTAATTTTCAGGAATTGCCTATTAATTGGCCTCGGTTAACTTGGTCTAAAAGGGTTGGTCAAGACTTTCATTTTTCTAAGCTTGATCATTGTTTTGTCACTGATAATTGGTTGGATAGATTTAATTTTTCCTATGTTGATCATCTTTGTACTTCTGTTTCGGATCATTTACCTTTATTAATCCATTACCTAGATCAGCCGATGAGGAATGTTCATGTAACTAAGCGGTTTAGATTTGAAAATATGTGGGCTTTACATGAAAATTTTAATTCTGTAATTAACGAGGCTTGGAGTCAGTTGTTATCTAGATATTAAGAGTACAATTTCAACATATGCGGATAGGTTGCAACGTTGGGATTATGATGTCTTTGGTAATGTAAAATATAGTATAAGGAGGAGGAAAAAAAATCTGGACAAGTTGTATAGAGAGGTGCAAATGGGTGCTGATTCGTTAGAATTGAATTAGTGCTTGGATGAATTGAACGACCTTTATGATAGAGAGGAGGTGATGTGGAGGCAACGGGCGAAAATTAGTTGGTTACGAGAAGAGGATCGAAACTCGAAGTTGTACCATGCTGCTGCTACAGTCAAGAAACGTCGAAATGGTATTTCATCCATTTATGATGAAAACGGGCTGCGAGTAGTGGAGGTAAAGGCTATTGAATCAGTTTTGACTAGTTACTTTCAAGGCATTTTTACTTCCGCTAATCCATCTTATATGGATTTAGAATCAGTGTTGTGCCTAATGGATTCAAGGATGACATCGTCCATGAATGACATTTTAAACAAGGATTTTGTTGAGGAGGATGTTAAGGCAGCAGTTTTTCAAATAAGCCCTGATAAGGCTCATGGTCCTGATGGAATGACTCCATTTTTCTATCAGAGATTTTGGAGTATTGTGAAGGATAAAGTGTGTGAGGCTGTGTTATTGTTTCTTAATCAGGGGTCTTCGTTACCATATATTAACCATACGAACATTGTTTTGGTACCTAAGTGTGAAGCTCCATCATCTGCTAGCGATTTTCGGCCAATTAGTTTGTGTAATGTCATTTTTAAAATAATTTCAAAAGTGTTGGCGAATAGGCTGAAGGTGGTATTACCTCAAATTATTGGTCCTAATCAAAGTGCCTTTGTTCTGGGGAGGCAAATTTTTGACAGTGCCATGATTGCTTTTGAGACTATTCATCACATGAAGAGTAAGAGACAGGGAGGGAAGCGGCATATGGCGTTGAAGCTTGATTTGAGCAAAGTGTATGACCGTGTTGAGTGGTATTTTCTTGAAGGCATAATACGAAGAATGGGGTTTTCCGAGAGATGGATATCTTTAGTAATGCGATGTGTGCGAACAGTAACTTATTCAGTTAACATTAATGGGACTCAAGCTAGTACCATAGTGCCGAGTAAGGGTATCCGTCAAGGAGATCCGCTGTCTCCTTATTTATTTCTTCTTTGTATGGAGGGGTTTTCAAGTTTGCTCCAATATGCCGAGAGAACTAATTCTATCCAGGGTGTTTCAATTGCAAGAACTACACCAAAAGTGTCACATTTACTATTTGCAGATGATAGTCTCTTGTTCTTGTGAGCCAGTTTGGATGAATGTGATGCTATTCTGGATTTGCTTCATCGATTTGAATTGGCTTCTGGTCAGAAGATTAATGTGGATAAGTCTGCTATTTTATTTAGCAATAACACACCTGATTGTATTCGAGATTCGATTATGCGGAGGGTAGGAGTTCAGAAGGTTTTGGTTCGTGATAAATATTTGGGGATGCCAATCATGATAGGAAGGAATAAGAAAATTGAATTACAAATGCTGAAAGATAGGTTATGGAAGCGTATTCAGGGGTGGAAAGGTCGTTTATTTTCCATAGCAGGGAGAGCAGTTATGATACAGGTTGTGGCTCAGGCTATCCCGACCTATCTGATGAGTTGTTTTAAATTCCCTAAGACCTTTGTACAAGAATTGAATTCGATTATTGCAAAATTTTGGTGGGGAGGTACGGAAAATAATAGGAAAATTCATTAGAAGGATTGGGACTCTTTATGTGTATCTAAATTAGATGGGGGACTGGGTTTTCAAGATTTTGAAGCTTTCAACTTGGCTTTGTTGGCTAAGCAGTGTTGGAGATTAATTCGAAATGAAAAGTCTCTATGTTTTCGTATTTTTAAAGCAAAGTACTTCCGAAATGAGTCTTTTATGCGAGCTGCTCTGGGATCCAATCCCTCTTTTGTTTGGCGTAGCTTGATGGCAGGCAGAGAGGTGCTTCGGGCAGGTAGGATTTGGAGAGTTGGCGATGGAAAAAGTATTAATATGTGGCGCGATAAATGGTTAAATACTCCACCTTATTTTCGGCCACAAGCTAGACCAGGGACGATATGTCATGGTAATCCAGTTTCGGCATTGTTAGATGATCAAGGACATTGGGAGGTGGACTTGCTTCGTGAGCTTTTCGTGGATGAAGATGTTGATCGTGTGCTGAGTATCCCTTTTACACCATTCAGCTGGGCAAGATGTTTTAATATGGAACCATACCAGTAATGGGTACTATTCAGTAAGAAGTGGCTACCATGTAGCTAGAACTCTACTAGGGAAAACAATGTTGAATGTCGAAGATAGGTCAGCTAAATGGAAGTTGATATGGGGAGCTTTGATACTTCCTAAAGTGAAGTACTTCATGTGGCGACTGATATTGGGGATACTGCCTTCGAAACTTAAGCTGCAGTAAAGGGGAGTTAATGTTACATCTACGTGTGAGGTATGTGGTGGTACTGAATCTTCTCTCTTTCATGTGTTTTTTGTTTGTCCCTTTAGTATTCGAGTGTGGGACGTCTCTTGTCCTTGGATTTAGACGTATCTCACTGATTGGGAGAATAGTATGGATTTTTGGGCTTGCTGCTTGGCAAAGGCTCAAGAAAAGGGGCAGTTAGAAGTAGTCTGCTTTGTATTATGGTTGATCTGGGCAAATAGGAATGCAGCATTGCATGATCGTAGATGTCGGAGGCCGACTTTACTAGCCAGTTCAGCTGCTCGTTTAGTTTCTGAGTATGGGCAATCCATGAGAAATAGAGGAATGATTAGACCTGTACGTATGGTGCCTAGGTGGTTACCTCCTACGCATAATACTTTCAAGATTAACACAGATGCGGCATTCACTACATCTCGTAAGGAAGCTGGTTTGGGGGTAGTAATTCGAGATGAGTTTGGACATGTAGTTATGGGGGCAACAGCTAGGATAAATCATGTTCCAGATGTGCTTTTTGCGGAAATGTATGCGTTGAGATTTGGCTTCATCCTGGCTCGATCAGTTGGACTACTTAGTTGTGAGGTAGAAAGTGATTCTAGTTTAGCCATTATGGAGATTAATAAGGCAGAACCATCATTGTGGGAAGGAGGAGTCTTAGTTCACCAGTTAAAGGAATTGAGAGATTTGTTTTCTGTTTGTAAGTTTAGTTATGTTCATCGTTTAGCTAATAGGTTTGCACATGAGCTAGCTCACATTGATTGTGTAGTTGGTTTTAATTGTGTGTAGAGCGGAGACTCTTTGCCCGTTTGTAATCCTGATATTGTTTATCAATAAAATGAAATCATTTTCTCAAAAAAAGAAATTTTTATATTTTGGCCTTATGAAATTTAGACTGGATTTGTTAAATTCAAATCCAACTTAGCAAATAGACTATCCAAACACAAAATTTGTATTTACAATTTCAATTCCAAATTTTTTAGCTCAAATGTGGGTTCCCAAACGGACCATTAGAGAATTCTTTTAATAAAAGCTAAATTATACATATTACCCTAATGTTTACTATATGTAATGGGTATAAGGCTTTCTACTTTTTTTTGTTCAAAGGGTATAAGGTTTTCACAAAGGGTAAAGTGCCTTTGTTCCGGGGCGAATGATTTTCGATAGCTCATTTATTGCTTTTGAGATGATTCACTATATGAAAAATAAACGAGCTGGTGGGGTGAATCATATGGCCCTTAAACTTGATCTGAGCAAGGCATATGACCGTTGATTGAGCTAAATTAGACCCTATTTTTATGGCTATTTTACTATATTTTTGGATCCATTTATGCTTAAATATATGCTATTTTGATAATATATGTGTTTTGAGTCTTTAAGTAATATGAAATTGAGAAATTGTTGTTTTTCACTCTTTTTGGAGCTATTTTGATGACTTTTTACACATATTTGAGTAAAGCAATTTTGGTTATAGATTTGGAGATTTGAAGTTCGTGTTTGAAGACTATTTGAAGATAATTTGAAGACTTGAAGACTATTGAAGAATTATTTCAAGAGGAAAGAATTGAAGATTGGAGCTTAAATTGCGAAGGTTTGAAGACAAGCCATGAATAAGCCCTTAAGCCAAGGAATTTTGGATATTTTATATGGGAAAATACTCAGCCCATATAAGCTCATAATTGGAGTTAAAATCCCAATTAATGCCGCCTATATCCAAGGAGATATCCAATTCCCGCTTATTCCCGCTTCTAGTCCTAACAGGATTAGGATTCAGCGCAGTTTTGGTATAAAAATCATAACTTTCTGCTCAGACCTTCGTTTTAGGCCCATGAGTACTTGTTGGAAAGTTAACTCCGAGATCTACAACTTTCCTTTGAAGTCTAAGACCCAATTCTGCCGTTTTCAAGCTCAAAAATGCCGTTGAAGTCCCTACATGAATCCAGAATTTTTCAGGATCCTATTTTGACTAGGATTTTGGTTCTAGGAAGACTTTTAAGCTAACGCGGAGTCTAAGTTAGCCTCTAAACCGTCCTAGACCTCTTTCCTATTTAGAATTGGATTTTCTAAGGTTATTTCCACTATAAATAGCCACCTCCTGTAACACAAATCACATACCACACATACCTTCACATAATTCTCTTTAGATTTATTTTTCTTTTCTAGATCTAGTTTTTAGGCAAGGGTGCCGCCACCCTCTCTAGCCATAGAGAGGTGCGGCATACCTAGCTATTTTGCAAGGAGATTTCGCCCCTTCTAGTTCTGTAAGTATTCTTAAGCCTCTCATGGATTTTCTTAAATCCATGAGTAGCTAAATTCTTAATACTTCTGATCCTTTGGTGAATTCAATCAATTAAATATGGTGAGATTTCTGTTCTTCTAATTTGTTATTTTATTCTTGATTGATAGCATGTTAAACTCTGTTTTAATTCTACAATCTTGATTTTTATTGATTTATTGTGGCCCCTAAAAAGGTAATTTGAGAGATTGTTGGCTAGATCAAACAACAACGGTTGACGCCTGAGTTTGATTGTATGTAGCGAGTTAACCACGCTCACCGGCGGGTTAATTGGGTTTGCATGCCAGTGATCAGATTTATCTGGTTGTTGTATGGTTTTATTTATTAAGCATGTGTGAAAGAACTAATAAAAGTTGATCTTAATGCTTTGATTCCTAGCAAATCTTTAAGCTTTAACCGGTAATTGATTAGTTAGGAGGAAAAAGGGGTAATTTAAGGCTTGACGGCTAATCTTATCTAAATAGCATGTTAGGCTTTTCCTTAGACCAGTAGTCATCAAGAATTTAATATTGAATTTATCTTTTAAATCAAAGACCCATAATTAATTTGATTGTTTTCTACCATTGGAGAAGAAGTATGCCTTTTAATTATTGTTTTCTTTCTTAATTGCCATAGACTTAGATTTACTTTGTTTTGGTCCCAGTTTAATTGCTTTCTTATTTTAAACCTCTGTTTTTATATATTGTTTTTGAGAGATTTTTAAGGATTGTATCTTCGGATAAAGTCTATCGACCTTCTCTCTGGGATCGACCCCTGCTTACCCTATCTACTTAGTTAGGATTTTGTGGGGATTATTTTTATGATTGCTGACGACCGATCAACCGTGTGGAGTGGAATTTTCTAGAAGGGATGATGCTTCGTTTGGACTTTTCACAACGGTGGATATCTCTGGTTATGTCGTGTGTAACAACAATTTCTTATTCAGTAATGGTCAATGGGGTGCGGACGGAGAAGTTTGTCCCATCGAAAGGCATTAGGCAGGGATACCCACTATCTCCGTATCTATTTCTATTTTGCATGGAAGGGTTATCATGTTTGTTGCAACGTGCAGAGTTGGATGGCCAAATTCGGGGAATTGCAGTTAATAGATATGCTCCTAGAGTTTCACATTTGTTCTTCGCCGATGATAGTCTTTTATTTTTAAGGGCTTCTATTGGTGAATGTGAGGTGGTCCTTGACTTGCTTCGTCAATTCTCGTTAGCTTCAGGTCAGCATATTAACATTGATAAGTCTGCAATGCTTTTTAGTTCAAATACACCCATGTGTCTGCGTGATTCCATTATGCAACATTTGGGTATCCATAAGGTACTAGCTCGAGATCGTTATTTGGGTATGCCAATTATGATTGGTAAATCCAAGAAAGCTAAATTGCAACTAATCAAGGATAGATCATGGAAGCGTCTTCAGTAATGGAGAGGAAGACTGTTGTCTATTGCAGGGAGGGCAGTGATGATTCAGTCGGTGGCACAGGCAATCCCGACATATCTCATGAGTTGTTTTCGTTTTCCGAAGACTTTTCTTCATGAGTTAAATATGTTAATTGTCAGATTTTGGTGGGGTAGTACGGACACGAGGCAGAGGATCCATTGGAAGTCGTGGGATGATTTATGTATTTCAAAGCTCGATGGTGGACTGGGCTTTCGAGACTTTGAATCGTTTAATCTTGCGTTACTGGCCAAGCAGTGTTGGCGGATTATTCCTGATGAAAACTCGTTATGCTCTCGAATATTGAAAGCGAAGTATTATCATAATACTTCATTTATGCAAGCAAATTTGGGGAGTAATCCTTCCTTTGTGTGGCGGAGTTTGTTAGCTGGACGGGAAGTGATTCGTCAGGATCTCGTTGGCGAATTGGGAACGGACAAAGTGTTGATATTTGGAGTGATAGATGGGTGCCATAAGCACCGACATTTCAACCCAGGCTAGGCCCGGGACCATTATGCACTCGAATCCAATTTCAGTCCTGTTTGATGATAGCGGCTTTTGGGATGTTGATTTATTGAATGAGTTGTTCGAACCGGTAGATACTGCTAGAATTCTTTGTATTCCATTGCATCTGGCAGGAAAACATACTTTGATATGGAACCTAACGGTTAATGGGGCTTATACTGTTCGTAGTGGATATCATGTGGCTAGAAGATTATTGGGACATGATGATATAGATGTCCTTGATCGATCACCAGTTTGGAAATTGATTTGGACTGCCCATGTATTGCCAAAGGTAAAGTATTTCATTTGGCGAGTCCTTCATGATATTTTACCCACTAAGCCAAAGTTACAGCAACGAGGAGTACCGATAGATTTGAGTTGTGTTGTTTGTGGTGGAATTGAATCATCTCTTTATCATGTCTTCTTTGATTGTCCTTTTAGTAGGCAGGTTTGGGCCATCATTTGTCCCTGGTTACCTGTGTATTTAGAGGCTTGGTATAGTAGTGATGATTTTTGGAAGTGTCTTTTGCAAAAAGCGGATCAATTGGGGTCGATAGACATTGTGTGTTTTCTACTCTGGTTGATTTGGACTAATCGCAATAGGACTCTACATGAGCATGTATGTCGGTTGCCTTCTGCAGTTTGTATTGCTGCCACTCGTCTAACGAATGAGTACGGAGCTACATTTCAGCGACGGAGTCATACATGTGCTACGATGCGACAACCATGGAGACCTCCATCACCAGGACGAGTCAAGATCAACACGAATGCAGCATTTAATCTTCACCGTCAGGAAGCAATTTTAGGAGTGGTCATTTCCAATGAGGTTGGTCAGGTGTTAGTATCTGGTATAACGAGAATTGCAAGTGTGCCAGATAGATGTTTGCGGAGGTTTATGCAATTCGTTTTGGATTATTGGTAGCTTTCTCGTATAATATGTAAACTGTGAGGTTGAGAGTGATAGTTTGTTAGCCATCATAAAGCTTAATAGGCAATCACCTTCGTTTTGGGAAGGTGAGTCGTTAATTTCTAAGATTAAACATATTGTCTCTTTCTTTGCTTTTTATTCTTTTAAGCATATTAGTAGGATAGCGAATACTTTAGCCCATAATCTAGCACAACTTGATTGTGAGGAAGGGACTAATTATATTTGGTGCGGATTACCTCTGCCCGTTTGTAATTCTGGTTATTGACATCAATGAAATTTGATCGTTTTACTCGAAAAAAGGTATAAGGCTCTCTACACATCTTTATTTGTCACAATTTGTATACATTAAATTCTTAATTGTTACAGTTATAAGAACATAGAATCTGAGGTTGGGTCCTAGGATCTATTTGAGTAATTAAATTAGCTTTGGACTAATTATAAGAATGCAAGCTATAGAAAGTTAGCCAACTCTTCAAAGTTGAAATGCTTAGAACCATCATGCAGAAACCAAATGCTATCATGGTCAAAATGATAAAAGTTTTTCCCTGACAGAGGATATAAGTTCTTCGTAAAAGCATTATTAGAAGAATTTCACATTTTACCATTCTAGTTCAAAAAGCGACTAATCTCGGGATACTCAGATACTCTAATCAATATTTTTTTTTGATACCGTACTCTAATCAATATGAAAACAAGCACAATGGAACATATTGAAGTTTCTAAGCTAATAGAATAAGCAAAAGGCAAAGGAAAATTCATAAACATATAGAATAATGAACACCCATTGCCCCATGCATTAACAAATAGTTCAAAGTACACATAAAGGTTCACACTTGATGATTTCAATCCTATTCAACTCAAATTGAAAAAGTTTATGAATAAACTTCACTGTTGATTATTGAATGAGAAAGTACATATATATATATATATATATATGTTAGGAAAACATGCTATGACTATAGGCTGGCGACAAGAACTAAAGACTGAGGTTGAGGAACAGAGCTAATGTAATGATATGAGAAATGAAATGTTTTTTTTCCCAAGGCAATGATGAAGGGAAAGACCAACAGCAGCCTCATCCTCCAACTTGTCAGTTCTGCCATTATCCGTACAGATTTTGTTGTAAGTGTTAGTTTGTCCTCTTCTTTGTTTCTCTCTGTGCTTTCCCATTGAAAATTCATAATTACTGTAGCCCTTTACTTGAAATGACTTCACATACTCAATGTACTTTTTTTTTCTCATTTCTTATTTCTCTAGAGAAGTATGGACTATAGAGTTACGATTCGAACTCAAGATCTTACTCGTATGAATTCTAACTCGCAACATTTCCAACTTTTAGATAATATATATATGCCCAAATTCTTACTCTTTCTTCTGAGGATGAATAACTTGGTTCTAACATGTATCAAGGATTGTTGATTGTCAATTCTAATTGGTGAATTCAACATGTTTCTTGACCAAATTGCCACAAGGACATGTATTCCAATAAGGACTTAAACCAAAACAAAACACAAATCTTAAGGTTCGATTTTAACCTGATGTAACTTGATGAGATTCATAGATACCTCTATTTAATGTATAGTCAACCGATCTTACATGAATCCTATAAGGAGATTAACAAAAACTCTTTAATAAAAGTTTCATAATATATATCATATACTTCGTATGAAAAAATAGATACCATCTTATATAAGTTTGGTTAATTCCATACGACAAGACATGACAGTGCCAAATCCTATCTTGGTAAAAATATATCAATGTTGACGACAACAAAGGCATGAGAATAAGTGAAAAATTTATGTTTAAAGTCATGCAAAACTATTAATTAAGGCTACATGGCACATGGTGGTTATTATTTTTCAAATGACAACTCAAACAGAAAAACGCAGGCATGAACCCCATGCTTGAGTTCAAACACAAGAGTATGACTACTTAGAGCAAGTCCACTGTTGTTTTAACTTTTTTCTCATAAATAACAACTTATTGGGTCTTCTTGAGTTTTTATGTTTGGTACTGATAAAACAGATCTTACCGGATTTTCTGGTGGATTGCCCCAGTTCTGAAACGATATACTATTATGAGTTTTAATTATCATGTACAAAATGGACCCAAAACTATATATTTTTATTATATGCTACTAATAATACTAATTATTAATAATTACAAGTACAACATTAGGTTGACTGACTGGCACTACTGTAGTCTGCTTTAAAACATCATCAAAGGAGGGATCTATAAATTGGATGTTTGTTCGAAGAAGTTGAAATGGAAGACAGGCATATGAAGATGATGATCAATGTAATGTAAAAAGCAAAGAGAAAAGGATTCTGGTAGGCAATGGCATACATGGGAAAGTCCAGGCACTGGTTTTTGTTATTACTTATTACTACTTTCTTCCTTCTCTTGAATCTTGTTTTTTTTTTCCTATTCTTTTTGTTTGATCTTTATTAGTATTATTTATTTTGTTTCTGGGGATTATATGTTTGTAATTATCTAAGCCATGAGATGAGATTATGTGATTCTTTCATGTATAAGTATTAGTTGGAATTGAATTCTTATTATTATTTATTTATTATGTTATTGCAATATCTCTTGTTCTTTTGTCTTCACTTCATTTTACTTACTAGTAGACAAAGACAATGTGTTTCAAGTTTCAACTGAAAATTAAGATTTAGAACAATGCTTGGCCACTTCTGAATTCTGATCTCTCTGCCCTTTTTCCCCTTTCCTTTTAACTTCACTTTTTTTTTTTTTGTCTGTTTGGTGGTAAAGACTACAGTAGTCAGTAGGCTTACCATATGGTTAAACAAAGCGAAAAAGAAAACATTTTGGCTTTAAGCTTTTGCGGTTAACTTGCTACTATGTCTATTACAATGTCTTAACTGAGCCTAGGTGTTTTTACCAACTGTCTAACTTGCTACTCATTTGCTTTAGATTTTGATTGAACCTTCAAAAGGTTTGAACTTTGAAGCATGTTTATTTACAATGACTGGAAGTTGTTGGGATGTCAAAGTTTCAATCTTGAAACTGAAAAGTGAAAACTTGGTGTCTTTTCTCAAGAGTTCTTTTTTCACTATTCATGGAATAAATAAATAAGAGTGTTCATTCATGGGTTGGGCTCAAAATTGAAAAATTGGGCCTCTTTTGGGTTGTATAAATTGATACAAATACAGGCTAGACTGTGAAAAAAGAGAGCATTAATTTAATACAGAAAAACGAAGAAGGAACATCGTTCTTCTGGTCATGTCGGGAGAAGAGAAGATTGAAGCAGAAGAAGAGACATGGATTTGGAACAAAGAAACAGTGCCCAAAGTGATGAAAATAGTCAGCACGAGACTTTCTCAAAGAGACCTCATCTCTCTCCTTCTTGTCAGCCCTTCGCTTCACCGCACTCTCCTTTCCTACCCTTCTCTTTGGCTTGTAATTTTCTATCTATCTTGCTTTTGTTGTTTTCAAAGGAAAAAAAAAAGAACAATTTTTGTAAGCTTGCTTCAACTTTCCATTGCTTTTTATGATCTGGGTAATTGTTCTTTTTTCCCCAGGCTATTGATTTGCGAGAGATGAATAATGCTGGGGATCGACTTATAGCTGCTCTTTCACTGGTTTGTCAATTTATAATCTTTTTTCTCTTTTAATTTGTTAAATGCTGGTAACATATTATTAGTGGATTTTTCTTAGTAGATAAAGGGTACCGTTATATTGTTAAAGTAAGTAGTAACTTTTTTTGCATTTATTTTTGGTAGCCAAGATATCAACATGTGAGGCAAATAAGCCTTGAATTTGCACAAGATATAGACGATGGTCATCTCGAAATCCTTAAGAGCAAGGTAAATGGTGCAGCTCATGTACATGAAGTTTGTATTATATGTGTTACTTTTATTGAAGAATTTGGAAGAAATGGCTGAATGTTATAGGTTTTGGTTGAATGGAATTTTCAGCATTGAAACCTCAGAATTCTATCTATTTCAGAGTATAACTTTATGTCCTGAACATATTTGTAGATGTTAAAGTATGGGATATTTCTAGCTAAATTGTGGAACCTATTCTAAGTAGTTCAGCTAATCAATAAGCTTGTTTATGAAGAATCAAGAATGTGGTTAATTCTAATTTCTAAATATGGGTTTATTGCCTCCTAAGTTTTTCTTGATTATATTTTAAGCATTTCAGTGTTCGGATTCACTTCAAGGTCTTGAGTCTTTAAATCTGAATGGCTGCCAAAAGATAACTGACAAAGGAATTGAAGCTATAACCAGTTGTTGTCCCAAATTGAAGGTTTTCTCTATCTATTGGAATGTTAGGTACTTTCACAATTCTTTATTTATTACACATATATTCTGGCTTAAGTTAAGTGATGTTATTCTAATCTCGTGCATCTTTTGGTTTGGACGCTTCAGGGCAACCGATATAGCTATCAAGCACCTGGTGAAGAACTGCAAGTATATAGTTGATTTGAACTTAAGTGGCTGTAAGGTATTTAAAGACTAATTGGATACAGGTTCCACCTTTTATTGTAGTACATTGTATACTTCAGTGTCAATGGGTGCCACAAATTTGACTGCAATTTGCTTATCCAGGGCTTATATGTCCTGCAGGTCCTATTCTTTTGGGTTGTGATACTGTTTATTAAGCAAGTATGAATTTAGGTAATGGTGATTATGTTGCTTAAATGGGAATTTTAGGATGAATCAAAAGTGAGCATTTAAAAATAATACAAGGAAAAAAACATGAAAGAGAAAAGAATGCACTTGTGGAAAGCTGAGGCTGTTGCCTACTATAATTTGAAGGGGATGATATGATACTTTTACCCCAAAAAAATGCAATGTTGCTCAATGACAAATGACTTCAAATTTAACACTTTTGCCAAGAGAATGGATAAAATGGGAAAACCAACTTGAGGCTGTGCAGTGTGCAGAGGATATAATCATATAATGATCTTTGATGGATCAGACTTAAGTGGATTAAGAAGAGAGATTGTAGACATCCATTTGAATAGTCTATGCATTGATTATTTCTTCTTTTTTTTTGAAAGGCTAATTATTTCTTCTTTGTTAGATTTTACTGTAGCATATTATTCTTTTCAACATCGAAAAGTTACATTTTTAACCATTACCTGATTTCTCATCCATGGGTTTTGATTTACAACTTTTTCTTAGCATGAAGTTTTATGTATCCATTTTCTTCCTTTCAAATCGTCTGTGATTGTACATTGTAGTCACTATTAAATGTTGCAAATTGATTTGTTATCCTGTTTGATTTTTTTTGAATGGAGTTATTTGATTTGTCAATCACAGAATTTATCAGACAAAAGTTTGCAATTAGTTGCTGACAATTACCCAGAGTTGGAGTCATTGAATCTCACTAGGTATGTTCAAATGCTTTGCTCAGGTTTTATTGGCATTTTTGTTAGGACTCTGATGTCTGTTGATATTTACTTTTAAGTTCTAACATATTCTATTCTCAGTAATCTTTTGGGCAATCACCTACTTAATAAGGTGGTGACTAGATGGTAACTGTCATTGGTTGTCACAGAAGTTTGTCTGTTGTGTCGTAAAAAAGACAAATGATACTTTGCTCAGTTAATACTCCTAGTTTTGATGCCTAGTGATGCCTGATGGTGCTCTTGTGATGATTTTGTTCACCCAGGTGTGTCAAGATAACAGACAGTGGCTTGCAACTAATATTGATCAAGTGCTCCTGTCTCCAAAGTTTAAATCTTTATGCACTTTCCAGGTATAATTTAATGTCCTCACCTGGTAATTTTGGGTCATTTTTGTTATGATTCCTAACTTGTGCCATTGTGCTTCGTTGCTTTTTCTAGCTTCACAGATGAAGCTTACAAGAAGATATCTCTTCTATCTCATTTAAGATTCCTTGATTTGTGTGGTGCCCAGGTGAGAAGTGAGAACTGAGGTTTCTGTATAGATGGGTAGCATTTTATGAAAAATAACTCATAAAATATTTGATTTCCAGAATCTCTCAGATGAAGGACTTTTCTCTATAGCCAAATGCAAGAATCTTTTATCTCTCAATCTAACATGGTAAGTGAAATTCAAACCCCCTATACAAGTCTGTTTAGCAAGAAATAATCTGATATATAGAAGCTAGTAATTCTTTTATTTATTCATTTTTATTTACTTAACAGGTGTGTACGTGTCACTGATGTGGGGGTCATAGCAATTGCTGAAAGTTGCACCTCTCTTGAGTTTCTCAGGTAAACTCTGGTCAGACAAATATGATTTAATTTGGAGTAAATGATGTGGTTTGGCATGCCTTGAATGTTGGTTTTTTGAGTTGTGTCATCACTTTTTTCTTTTGATAGATCAGGCATGGTAATGTTTACCTATCCTCATTACACCTTGATCTTTAATGTGACAGACAGACTCTCGTTCCTTGCTTCTTCTTTTTCTTTTTCTCTCTTTTTTTTTTCAATGCTTGAGGAGTTGAAATAAGTTGTATCCGTTGAGCTAAGATAGATCTATCAGGCCTATTGGTTTAGGAATATACTTCAAATAGTTCAAGCATGGTTGCCTCTGTTCCCCCCCAGCCCCCTGCCGTGGTTATTCTTATGTAACTGGGAATCATGAACCTCAGACTCAGTTTTGTTTCTAATTGAAGTAAAAGCAAAATGAATGGAATAAAAAGAGAATGTCTTGTTATTCTGTTTTGATATGGTTAATGAGAGTATCTTGTATTAATTGTTTGAGCATGTTTTTAACAATCATGTATATGTCACTGGCATGTGTTATATGCATGAAATTCATGGGCAGCAAATAATTTTACATTTCCTATGATAAAAGCATGAAGTGATTAGTTCTAATAATAAGTTGATGAGCGATTTCACCTGATTGGTTTTGTCACCATTTATATGTAAATTATAGTCAACATATACAGATGTAAGAATAAGCACATGAGCATCTGATCCTGATATATTTGACAATGCAAGTCTAACCCTATAGCTTTCAAATCCGTAATATGTTAACAAGATTTTATTACTGATGTAATGCAGTTTGTTTGGGATAGTTGGGGTAACTGACAAGTGCCTTGAGGCTCTTTCCAAGTTTTGTTCGAATACAATCACAACTCTTGATGTTAATGGATGTATCGGTATTAAGGTAAACAATTGTTATCTTGTCAATACTCGTGATGGTTGCAATCTTAGCGAAGAAAGTTAGCTTTGCTTGTAGAAATCTTTCTAGTCTTGGGTGAATGCATATACCAGCGTAAAAGATGGGAAAGCAATAAGGATTCAATTCAGATTGAAATGAAAGTAATAATTTGAGAGATTGTTGGAAAATAAAAAGGCACAGGTGAATATGAATGCAATGTATTTATATGTATGAAGTGTAAACATTTGTGAGCATGCTCAAAACTCTTGAGGACAACAGTTTGGAGATCATGACACTGTTGAGGATATCTTTTAGTTTCCAAGTATTGAGTAATAGTAAATACAAGGCATGTGCAGTACTTTCTGATAATTTCTGTCAAATTCCTTGCTAAACCTCTGTTGATGTCTTTTGCAGAAACGAAGCCGTGAAGATTTACTTCAGTTGTTCCCTCATCTGAGATGCTTCAAAGTGCATAGCTAATGGTGATCTGGTGTTTTGTTAAGCTTGAAACACTTACACAGACACATCAAAGTGAATACGGAACATGAGCCCTAGCCGAGTTGGTTCACCTATCTCCCTTAGGAGGTGAATTACCACAGCTGAGGTATCTAATCCCAGCCCTTGCAGTCCCACTTCCCCCAGGGGAGTTCTCTCCTTTGTACCAAAAGGAAACGAGGATGCCTCCTTCAAAACTGCCGTGTTTCTTATGTTAAATGAGCAACCTGTTGTGTTAAAGAGATTGCCACCGAATTTAGACTTAAAAACAAAATTATACATGATTCAGAAATCAAAATACACTGTTTCTTTTTCTTTTTCTGGGCTTTCACAATAAAATTCTATACATATAACTGAGATTTCTGCGTCCTATTGTATTTGTATTCATGTTTGTAGTTAAGAAGAAACGGCTTCTGGTCTAGCTTATTACTCGATGTATCGAAGCTTCTCTGAAAGGTTTGTGCTGACGAGTGTTTTCATTTTGGTATGTAATGTATGATTGTCAGGATTTTAATCTTGATCATAAGAATTAAAAGTCCAATACTTTACTAACAGGCCATGCAGCTATTGACAATGGTGGGTTGGTTTCTGACTCAAGCCTCCAGAGGGAACATTTATTTTAGGTTGTACTTGTACTTGATAAACAGGAAGTACAAGCATTAATAGTATAGTTATTTGCACGAGTAGATAGTTTAACCCATTTGATTAGGGTTCGTTTGCCTACATATAAATTATACAGATCGATAAGAGTTGGCATGCCAAAATCCTTCCAATGTTCCACACACGAACCCATTTTTCTTCCTTGAGCCTACTGCTTGAACTTGTAGAAGTGCCTGTCACTAAATGTTCAAACAGCAAAACAGAATCAATATGAAGAATAATCATATTTCAGTACAAAATAAGTTTATCATTTGTATGACATGTAATTACCACCAGCTGCGCTACTGTTACCCTTCTCGTATGTGGCAGCAAAGTCCTCAAAAACCTTAGCATCTGTTGAGTTTGGAGGCAAGTGAAGAAGCCCTGCATCCAAAGGAAACAATCACATAGTATTGCAGTAAAATTATAAAACCAAAATACACTAAAGAAGCAAGCGGAGTGGGTGGATTAGGATATACCAGGGCATTCAGAGGCATTAGAAGGGGCATGGCAAATGGAAGGAAGGGCCAAGGCAAGGGTGGCATTAACCTTG
The DNA here is from genome assembly GCA_001974825.2 of Corchorus olitorius. Taxonomy (NCBI): domain Eukaryota; kingdom Viridiplantae; phylum Streptophyta; class Magnoliopsida; order Malvales; family Malvaceae; genus Corchorus; species Corchorus olitorius. The sequence goes on along the minus strand of AWUE01020342.1, from coordinate 88,472 downwards.
ATACCAAGATCAGGGTCGTTTCGATCAGCAACGAGGAGGCAAAGGCACTTCTTGGTCTGGTTTATTTGTTTTCTGAGGTTATTGCAACAAGTGGAATCAGGAATTTTGGTCTCTCCACCAACAAAAGGGATGCATTTTGAGAGAGTAGCTAGTTGGTTAGAGCATTCCTTTTTGTCTTTGGTCAAGTCACAGCTTACACAGCTTAGCATCATCAATAATAAGAAGCAAAATGGGGTAACTCTAAGACTGCTTATTGCCATTACGAAGAAACAATGAATGGAAACTGAAGTGGGCTTCAATTGCTCATTGAAGAATAAGCTATTGCCTTATATACACGAACTTTGATTTGCAGAAAAAGGAGTCGTTTTCCTTGGATACTGAGATAGATAAATGTCTTAAAATAGCAAAGCTTGTTTGGTCTTGACTTACGGCTACAAAATGGAAAATGATTGGACAAAAGTTGATTGTAAAATTGAATATGGTAAGCTTTCATTGTCATTGGCAACCGAGGCTCATAAAATATAGATTGTTTAAGTATTCTTACGAGATCAGGAGAGTGAGTCAGCCTTTCTCGAGACTATTGATGATGAAAGAGTCAGTTGCAATTCATAGAACTCTTGTGGGGAGAGTTTTCCATTTTTCCAGATTTCAGAAGCCCACAATTAAGTTAGATTTTTGGGTTTTGCTTTTAGTCCAACTTAGTTTAGCCTACTATTCATTTCTTGAGACTTGAGGTAAACATGGAAATTTTATATTTTTGTAAAGCAGATCTTGCCTTGATTTTATTCAATTTTCTGCCCCTTTAAATGGCATTATGCTATTCAGCTTTCAGCAACAGTTTTACAGTAGTTAAAAGTTAGTATACCAAAATTGGCAATTCTGATCATATCCAGCTGCACTGAGAGAAGACTAAAAAGGGGAAAAAATGATTATTATTCCTTGGAGATGAAACTGCAACATGGGGAGGGGAACTTAAGATGGAAGGAGGGCATGCAATAGCATTGCCACTAACCACTATGCTTTTGCAGAGAATTTAAAGTACAAGACCATTGACTAATTATACTAAGCCGGTGGACATTTCTATTGGAAAAAAGAAAAAGAAAAAGAAAGAAAAAGAGATTGAAAAGGGCATACTGATTTTTCTATGAAACAAAGGTGTGACATAATACAAAGCAGATCACAGCAAGGATCCCTTTGATGAGATTCCTTAAAAACACAGGGAGCATGATCTACTATTCTTACAGATAACTTATCTTGTATCCATCAGCATCTCTGGGACATTTTTTGGGCATCTCCAACACCTAAACAACAGGCAGCATGCTTTATATTAAGTAAAACTATTTTTTACAAGACCTTCAAACACAGGCACACATAACAGCAACAGACTAGTGCGTTAATTATTTCATTGAAGAATAATCAGCATAGTTGTAGGTGCTGTATCTCAAAAAGGAAAACTGTATATCTTGTGTCATTAAAATCGAAAGGGTAGTAAGAGCATACCTTAAAATGTCAGCGTCTAGGCCTAGGCATGCACCGAAATTCAGCTAACAGTGCTATATGATCAGAGGACCACTCTGGAGAAGGAAGGGCTGTGTCTTTCCTCAAGCTATCCTCATCCAAGAGTTCCAATAAGGACTCCACCGTTAAAGAGTCCGCTGAAAGCACAAATTAAATAGACATAAGCAACTACAGCAACTAAAATTTACATCAATCATCTAATACCACATAAATCTGGAGGGCATTCGTGAACAATCTATTCAATCTGCCAGTTGTTACGAAAAGACCCACCTGTGTAAAATATGTAATCTTGGGTGCCGATAAAGTCTCTTGTGCAATTTGTAAATAAAGGTTCATTAGTATTCTGGTCCATTCTTCTTCTCTGTTGGTCCAAACCAAGACCGACACCTCTTGCGAAGGATGAGTAGGCACTAACCTGTTTCAAAAAACTTATCTTGTCAAACATCATCCCTGGAAATCTCAAACACCCTCACTCCCCTTTCCACCGTAATGGCTGTTTATTTTCTTAAACGCCCTAAAAATCATTAACGGTGATGGTGAAGTAAGAAATAAGCAAAGTTAAATATATCGAAGAGAGTTTACCAGTGGCAACTGATGTGTCAACTTGCTGTGTGGACGCAAAATTGCAAGAGGATCTACTAATAGATCTGGATGCAGTGGATCTACCTTTCCCATAGCAAGAAGTGAATGGGGAGCACTACAAAAAAATTATAAAAGAAACTTATTTAAGCAAAAGTCTAATGCAAACAAAATCGATCTGGAGCATTAAATAATCTAATATAATGTATGGAATAATAGGCTTACCTTCCTGGAGTGGAACTAAAATCCCCACACACCAACATTGGAATGTCTGCACTCGCGGCTATCTTCTCCAATCCCTTTAAGAGAGTATGCACCTAAAGTATCATAAAAAAAAAAAAACATAAAATGAGCAACTAGTTTCAACTATATGAACTTAGATGTGAAAATAATTATACAGATTAAAGAAAAAATTAGAACCTGCCAGATTTTGACATCCTTTAGCTCTTGTTGAACATTTACATGTGTATTTGCCTGTATTATAAACCATGAATTAAGGAACAGTTACATGATGCACAAGGAAACCAGGAAAGAGTTGAAAAGAATATAAATAATATCATCATTTAAAGAAGTTACTTCCAAAAAATCAAAAGAATAGCCTGACTTCCAGAAGGGATGAGTATGCTCAACACTTCCATGCTACAATACTTAATAAAGATGGAAAAGAAGGGGCAAAGGGGTTAGGAACAAATCATGTTCTACTAGTCAATAGCCCACTACAACCCACGACAAATAAAGCTAATCTCAAATAACAATGAACACTGGTAAATTTAAATCATACAGTAGCACTATGATATCATGTTGTTATATATTAGGAACAAAAGCATAATCATGCAAATCAGAGAAAACCATAGAAATGGCCAGAGATAAAGCATAACATTCATGATCCTTACCACACACAGAAGCTGTCGCTTCCCAGGATTGTCAGCTCCCTGATTACTGAACTTTGCTTCCAACACCACTATTAATGCAACATTGTCCTGCAGAGAGAGCAATTTACAAGATATCATAAGACATCCTTAAAAATTTAAGAAAAACAAAAATCAATATAGATCCAAATTAGCTGTAAAAAATTTATTACCTTAACCAATCGATTTAAAGCGGCTTTCTTCTGAGTAGATTGAACTGCAACTTCAGTCAAAGATTGAGCAGCCTTATTAAATTCAACCTGCCAAAAAATATGATTTACTTTAGCAAGACAAAACCGTGCATCAATCCATACCCAACATCAGAAACACATCCAAACCTCGTATTTTTTGACATGGGAAAATCTGTCTCTACGGAAAAATGTTGCACAGCCATCAATTGTATGGGTACTTCCACTATAAACCTGCATTTATCAATAACATAAATTATGCATAAGAATAATGTTACCAAACCAGTGTCCAGTGAAATAATAATTATGGAACTCCTAAGCAACCTCATTTGTCTTCCTCTTGTATAAAGCTTGATACCCATGCTTGTCCAGCTCAGGTGCAAAAAATTCCTCAAAATGGTCACTTTGCACCTGAAAAGATGAGAACAGTTGATATTGAGACACACAATCAATATTCACTACATGACCAAAGACTGGCAGAAGATGATTACTCGGTAATGATGAGATACATTTACCAACAAAGAAATTCTAGCAATCAAAATCCTTATTGACTATGATCCCTTCTTTGTTTTCTAAAAAACTTCATGCTTTATTAAAAAATATGCAGAAAGGTAAAATTATTTCCTTACAACATTGCAAAGTAAGGGTAACTTTGCTTCTTTTATAAGCATTGCACATATAGTAGTGTGATTTGTAGATCAATAAACTGTAGAGGCACGTAAACTCTTCTAGACATAAATAGTGAAAGACACTAAGCATCTAAAGCAAAAACTGAAGCATAAAACCACATCTCAATTATGACCAATGAAAGTGAACAGCGAATTATAATAGTAAATGTTAAATATAGAAGAAATTTCGTGACTAAAATTCAAACTGTCTAATTTTGAAAAGAAAGCTCGCAATAAACAGTAGTTGACAAATGAAAAATCAAATATATAATAATAATAGTTATAACAAACAATAAATGTTAGAAGTACCTCTTGAAGGCAAACAATGTCTGCACGATAACCAACAATTTCCCGCAACAAATTCTGTCTGCGGTATGGCCAAGAAAGAGCCCATGATGGGCAATAACTGTATAACTCACTGTTGGCATACGAATCAGACAATATGTTGTATGAAAGAACTGTAAAGGTCCCAGAGGATGAAATACGACCATCTGAATCTAGATGCCCCATCATATCAGCTCCACTTACTGGGATCAAGCGCCGAGGGCTAGGGGAAGGGGCTGGAATAACACGAGAAGTCAAAATAGTATTGGGATGTCCCACAGGTTGTTTAGTTTCTGCATCAACAACAACGCACTCAAACTTGAGAACATGGCCAATATCATCTGCTGTCGGTGTGTATGTTTTAGATCGTCCAACTTCAAACCAGGTTTCTCCACCACTCCTCTGTGTAACCGCAGCAGGATATAGAGGCGTAGAACCATTGGTCAAGCTAGTGCTTGATGCTGAACCAGTTAAGCTAGCATTAATGACTCCAGACCCAGTACTATTGAAACGGCCAAATATCTCTTCCTCCTCATTTCCATTTTCGTTTACAGCACTTGCAGCACGGTCATGCAGAACACGGTGATGCTGCCACGCATCTGAGAAGCACTTTGGGGAGCAATGGTAACTTTTAGCAACAGGTATTTTAGCCTTAACGCAACCTAGGCACTGCAACGTGGCTTGCTCAGAGGGATGTACACTACAGACAGCAACTTTTTTATCACTTTGTATACGATACCTGCAAAACAGACCACAGAACGGAGGGATGTATTAGACAGGTAGGACAAACTCGAATTCTTTAGACTTTAAACAATGAACTTATTACATAAATGGCACCTAATCCCACAAGCCGACAACGCCACTCTAATAAAAGTTTTGAAAAGACATCTATAGGTGCACAAGAATATAAGAATTTGGCAATAACAATCAGAATCCAAAATATCCTCATCTCAAAGTTTAGCAAACTATAACGCGCCCAAAGCACGTGTCCATCAAAACCAGAGATGGCGCCCCAAAATTGGTAAAAGATTATTGTCTTACCATGAGAAGATCTAAATACCATCCACAATCTGAATAATCAATTATCCCTCTTTATATAGTGCTAAATAGAACAGATGCCAAGCCCTACGAATAAATTGGCATTTTCGGATGGAACAAATTGCACCTACCATAACTTTCTATTACTTTTTAAGGAGCCTCTAATCATTTCCAAAATTCAACTACACTTAATTAGTCCACCTACGCTAAATTCAAATAGCGAAGTTTGACACGGTTGCTAACACATTAAATACATTAATTGCTCATTGCTTCAGCAGTATCTTTTCAAGAATAAACATCAGGAGATCATTATGCATCTAATCTTAGCTGAATGATGCTTTCTTTAAATGACCAAGATTTTAATGTAGTAATTCTTAAGTTGTGGTTTCAGGGTGGCACAATAATGAAAAGGCCCATAACAATTATCAGTGACAGAACATTCAAGCTCAGAGAGCCTAGCCACGGCAACACATTACATCTATCGCGCGTCATTCCAGTGTAATTAAAGACAAAAGCATTCAGTCACAATGACTTCAATTACTCCAAATGCACAAGCAGAAAGCCTCTACTTATAGACCTCAATTCTACACATCCCACCTTATGGCCGTATTAGCAGCCACCCAAGCAAAAAAGTTCATAAATACCCTAAACAACCAATAAAATCACACCCAAAAAACTAGCTCAAAACCCAATTGGCCATAATGAAAACCACCAAAAGGCCAACCTTCTGAAATATCAAGAATAACAGCAAAAGGCTGAGAAATTTTCTTAATACAAATTCATCCCAACAACAGTAAGAAGCTTACATAAATACTTTAATCTTCAACCTATACACTTAAAACCCATAGAAAAAGGTCCACATATTAACTAAAAAGAATCGAGTAAGCTCAACTAAAACCCAATTCGCCTGAGAAGGTACCCAAATTGACGAAAACCAGCTGAAAGATTGACACTTTGGAATGATTCGAAAACACTTACCACTTGTACCTCAAGAAGTGACCATCAAGAGGGGCTGACTCGGGCACATCATCGGGGGAAACAGTATTGTCGCGTCGGCGTAAGAGCAGGTAAGGCGTGAGCTCGCAGCCAACAATCGGTATATCAGAAGGGAGGTGCACCCGTAGCACGCTCAGCATGCTTCAACTTCTCCGGCTTCCTTTATGTCTATCACAGTTCGCAAAAATCACAACTTTGTAACCCTATCGAATCCAGTCCCACACTAAACCTAGCAACAGCAGCAGCAGAAGAAGAAAAAATTTCGAGGAAATGATGGGCAATCTTATCGAGGCGGAGTCCAGGCGGATCCGCCATTTACCTGACCCGAAGACCCGCCAGCCTTGAACCCAAATCACCCTATCTTCTTCCCAATTAAACAAACCCTAAGAAGACCCTCCCAATCAAATCACCGAAAGGGAAGAAGAAGAAGAAGAAAATGCAAAGCTAAAAAGAACAGATCTTGTAGCAAAAATTAGGGTTTTGAAAAAAGGAAAAACGAAATGATCAAAGATAAAAAGCAATAAACAAAAAGAAAAGTCGGAATTGTTCGATAGATAGATATAAAGAAAAGGGGAGAACAAAGCAGAGATCGAAACGATAATAATTAGGGTTTTACAGAGCAAGTGAAAAGGAAAGTGTTTATTATATATATAATATTTATTTATATATATAATTTTGACATGGTATAATAATAATAATAATAATGGAGTAATAGAAGAAATATAAAGTAAATAAAAAATCCTGAAGGATAGTAAATATTTGTAATAGAAATTAGTTTTTGAAAATTATATAAATTGTACGGATTTTATTTTTATTTCATTTATTATTTTCTTTTTAAAGGTGGAGGGTGGCGTAGGAGAGAGAGTGGTGGTGGTGGAGATGGAGACGAAAGGTGGCTTTGTTTTGGGTGTTTTTGGTTTTACCCTCTGAATTCGGGGGTTCTCTTTATATACTAACATACAAACCAACGAACACGATACAAAGAAACATTGAGAGGGGAAGGGGAAGAAAAGGCAAAAGTCATGGCTTTTTTTTGCTTGCCTTTTATAAATGGTTGGTAATTAAGCTATTTATCTATATTATATTAAAAAGTACGAAGTCTTGTAAAATTTTTGAATCATTTATTATATTCTTATTTTTCGATTTTTCGAATATGTTTCTTAAATGCCATTGTTTAAAATTTTATAATTTTACTCAACTAAAAACTCTATTTTTATTTATTTAAATCTAATATCTTTATAACTATTTAATGTTCATCATTTTACTATTCTAATTAAAAACTTATATATATTAGAATTTTTTAAATATACTTTTATAGTTTTACTCAACTAAAAACTCTATTTTTTGTTTAATTAAATCTTATATCCTTATACCTAATTTATTTTTATCATTTTACTAATTTAATTAAAAACTTAGATATATTAGAATTTGGATAAATGATAATTATCCTGGTTAAAAAATTATAACAATGTGGATTTTATTGAATAAAACATAATTTTAGTTTATAATATCATTGGGTCATAGGTTAACTTCTCGGGTCATTCGCGTTACGGGTTTGTCGGGTCTGGATATGACGAGTTTGGGTCGTTTACTTTTTATGATAAAATCGGGTTCGATTGGGTTGGGTAAGTTATCGAGTTTGGATTAGGTTCGGACAACTCTACTTATAATTAATTCCAATTATTATTTTATTTTTCTTTTAATTTAAATACGATAATCACGTGCAACGCACGTGGAAGTGAATACTAGTTATCTATAAAAATTACTAAAATAATATTAACTCTAATCTAAACTATATTTATATTTGTCATGGCCACTAAACTATGTTTATATTTAGGTGGAGTAAATATGAAATTTTTATAATTTATTATTTTTAGTAGGCTCATGTACTCTAAAAGGAATTTTTTAGGCATGGAATTTGCATGTTTGATATTGAAAGTTAAAAATTGTACTACAATCTATCTATACAATTTATCTATAATTATTAATTAATCACCGTCTTCTGTTACCCTCCTCATAAACTAAGAATGTAAAAAGAGTCATTTAGGGGTCGTCTGGCATTGTTTTCGTTTTGTTTTTGTTGCGTTGTTAATTTTTGAAAACAAAAACATGTTTAGATTTACAATTTGGTTGTATGTTTTTAAATAAAAAAAGTTTAAAAAAATGGTTATAAAGCATGTGTGAGTTACTGTTCATCATTGTGCTTCTGTGTTTTGGAAGTGTTTTGGAAAAAACACGAAAACACAAAATTTTTGCTTCCACTTTTTTCCAAACTGAATTGCTAAATACCGCCCCCAAGGAGGGCGGCACGCCATGGTCAGTGCCGCCCTAGGAGGGCGGCAGCGTTTATTTTTTTATTTTTTTAATTATTAATTATAAATTGTATTTTTTAAAAATGAAGCAAAGAGCAAAATTGTCAAAAGGGTGGCGGTGTTTAGCAAAAAAGGGGGTGGTAAATAGCAATCCCATTTTCCAAAACACTGCTTCTGTTTCCAAAATTTTTGAAAACGGAAACAGCTTGCCAAACATGTTTTTCACTGTTTTGTTTCCAAAAACTAAAAATTAGCAACAGAAAACAGGAAATGGAAACAATATCAAACAAGACCTTAGATTTTAGAATACTATTTCATCAAATGATTCTTATTTATATATATATAATATATATGGATTTTTTTAAACATAATATATACGGATTTGAATTCTAATCATTGGAACTAAAATTTTTTAGCTAAGTGCTACTTTTAGGTATGTAATTTTAAAATTGGATGTAAACAAACTTTTTAGCTATAGGATACATGTATGTATTTTCGAGTTCAATGTTTGGACCATGTACAAACTTCAAATAAGATATATCTTCCTCAACAATAGACTCATTGCTTACTTGGGCAAAATATTTGCAAAAATTTTTTATTTATAATCTAGCCTTATAATTTGGTTGATTGAGGACGAAATTATAAAATCAGCTCAATTAAGAGTCTTTTGTTATATGCCGAAGTGTATGCGTATGAACATTTTAATGTCACCATGTCAACACGCCATTATACTTCCAATGATTGTATTGCACCCATTAGGAAAAAACCGTTTTTTTTTCTTTTTTTATGTACATCGGAAGAGGTAAGAAAAGTAGCATACTTGAAGGAATGGGAAGACTAGAACACCTAGGTCTCCTTTGGGTTAATTCCAACTTCTAACCATCTTAACTAAATAAAGAATTCACATTAGTAACATAGCTATCAAGTTCTTAAATGAGTTGATTTTGCAAATTTTGACCCTTAATTACCTAGTTATAGAGTTGCAAAATCAAGCCATTTTGCAAATATTTGGTCCTATAGTGAGCAATTAGCCAAAAAATTATTAGTACCTTGAGAGTTTTTTGGATTATGATATGATTGGACGATGATACTTTTCCATAAAATTATTATAACCTTAAGACTATTTTTGGGGTGGGATAGGATTAAATAATACTTTTCGTATATAAATATTATCATCCAATCTTATCTTACTCTAAACACAACCTAAGGGTATGTCTGATGCAGGTATTATAAGTAGCATATGACTATACCTATGTGTAAAAAGGCTAATTGCTCAATTCATGGCAAAGTTTCAATTTAGGCCTAATTTGAGGTAAAATCTTTTAATTTGGTTTGTTGGTAGCAAAATGTTCCAAAGTTGATTCAATTCGGGGAAAAATGTCAAATAGGGACAAACCTTTTCGTTGGGTTAATTAGGATTGGGGCAAAAGATTAATCTCATATTTGAAGGATTGTCTTGAATTAAATATGTTTTGAAACGTTTTGTCTTCAATCAACCAAATTAAAAAGGTTTTGTCCTAAATCAAAGTTAAATTGAAACGTTTTATCCTGAATTGAATAAATTAACCGTGTAAAAATAATTATATCATCATTTTAACATTCTTAGTGGAGAGACTAAATTGAGTATTTGTTTGGACATAATAGAGGAACCATTAGGTACTTTGACCATAGAATTTTTGTCCAATCCAATGTGGGCTTGCACGTTGCAATGGACCAAGTTTAACAAGGATCCATATTGCTTTTGAACTTTCAGACTTTCAGTTCACGAATGTTTTTTTTTTTAGCGGTCACGATTGTTTGTTTAACGTTGTCCACTTGGGCATTTGTAGACAAAATCTTCAAGAAACATAACTAAAACACTTTGGTAAGTTCATTTTGATTCCGTTTTTAATCAGTAATTAATATGGCAAATTATACAATACACCGGCGGTGGAGTTTAGTAAACTACACAAGCGGGTCTTGAAGGGTGACATTTGTCCTCTAGGGACTAGATTGAAATATTTAAAACTTAATTAATTCAAAAATTGGACATGTGTCAACTCCACAACCCGCTTGTGGAATCCAAAATTTACACCACCGGTATATCAAATAATTACCCAATTAATATATCTTCTTTCATAATGAAAATTTAGACTTTTCCCTCAACTCTTTTGGATACACAAGAATCTTTGCCACATACATTAGTATGTGATTGTAAACGTTAATATCAAAAGGATTACAATTAAAATAATTTTATTTCAAACAAAAAACAATTATAATCCCACCAGGCAAACACAATTGCAAAAAAGGAAAAAAAGGAAATAGGTGAGCCCATATCACTAAACACTAAATCTTAAGATGAAATTTATAATTTTTTATTAATACATTTGCCTAAATAAAGGCAAGGAAATAGGAATGCTTTAAGTAAATTGAGCAATAAAGGGATGAAATCAATCAAGAAGATATGTAATTGGGATTTAGGAAAATATATGGAGATTATGTTAACAAACCCCATAATAAGAAAATTTCCTTGTACAGACTTTGTTTTTCATCACCTTATTTACTCAAAACATAATTATTATAAGGCTAATTTAATTGCTCAAATAAGGGCCCAAAGTTTACGAAAATGTTCAAATAAGACCCCGAAGAAAATGGTAAAATTTTCAAGTCTTCTAATGATCAATTTTTAATTCGATTAAGCCAGAAAATAAAATGAAAATGGAATTTGATTTTACATTATGAGATCAATTAATCAGATTTGATGGGGATTTGACTTTTCATTAATTGCAGGAAAGTTCTAGGAATAGAGGACCTTCACCTTATAAAACAAATCATGCACCCATTCTAATATCCATTTCTTCATAATAATAGTGGAAATAGTTGCAATTGAGTGTGAAAGATGGCAAAGCTTTCTCGCAACATTGTCATGGTCCTCTTTGCTACTCTCTTAGGTATGTTTTGCTTTTCTATTTTATATTTTTTTCCCTTCAAGGATATTGGGGAGAAGGGGTTTGAACCCTGTTTTTGAGCGAGGGATCATGTAGAGGGATCATGTATAGATTCAAAATGTTTGGGTTTTTTTTTTTGAAAAAAAATATGTTGGGTTTCAACTTTCAAACTTTTATTAAGTACACATTTAGAGTTTTGTAAACTTAATCCTTTTTATAGAGCATTTCGGATTTATAAATCACCCTAAGGGCCGTGTGAGGTTTCAAAATCCAGATGTTAGATGACAATCGGCAGGAAGATTGGCCGCCGATGGTCATGTCGAAGAAAATCTTGGGCTTTGAAGACATTGGTGAAGTGATTTTGTAAAGAATCGGGGATTTTTTTGTTGTTTTGATGGGTAGTTTAAAGGCAAAACTTAAAATTAGTGATAATAAAATTAGGAATGGATTAAGTCTGATTAAATTCAGCATTAACTGTTTTGTTTCAGTTTTTTCATTTAAGTTTTCAATATTTTATTTTCTCTCTCTTATGTAAATTTGTCTTATCAAACACTTAACCGAGACACTCACAAGTCTCAATTTTTTTATCTTAACCGGATGACTTTCATCCCTAAGTACTCAAAACGGATGGCTCTCATTTGGCCCCATCTTTTTCAATGGACGAAATTACTTTTGGGCCCACATGATCCGCTCAGACATATTATCGGGGGCTAATCGCAGTCGACGCCGTTTTTAAGCTAGGGATCATGTATAGATTCAAAATGTTGGTTTTTTTTTTAAAAAAAAAAATTATGTTGGGTTTCAACTTTCAAACTTTTATTAAGTACACATTTGGAGTTTTGTAAACTTACTCCTTTTTTTTATAGAGCATTTCGGATTTAAAAATCATCCCTTAATAAGGGCCGTGAGGTTTCAAATCCAGATGTCTTCTTCGACAAGTTCAAGTCAACCTCTATTAACTTAATTTCGTAGATATTTGATGACTTGATATTGTTATTATGTAACATAAAAACAGTTGATTTGTGTAAACGCGAAATCTCTTATAAATCACTCTCACAACGCCCGCCAAATGGTTTAGTATTAAAAGTTGCATTTCCATGTTTGCAGTTACAACGTCGATGATGTTTAAAGGAGTAGAAGGACAAGAGATATGCCATGCTGTGCTTAAGGCCCCAGGCAACGGAATATGCGACGCTAAGAGCTGCAAAGACCAATGTGCTACAATATGGAATGGCTCCGGAATTTGTGTCCAATCTTCTGTAAACCTTTTCTCTTGCAATTGTTCTTTTCCTTGCGGTAGCGATACCAAGCAGGACTAAAGCTTCGTCAAATCAAAATGAATAAAAGGTGGACTACCCACACATTAATTGATTTGAAATGAAATAATATTCAACCACAATTTGATCTTCCATCTATAAATAGCTAAAACTTTTTTTTTTTTAAATTTCCTTGATTGATGATAAGTGATATATATGTTCAATTACTTTGATTACTATTACTATTTGGTCAATATATAGGGTCCGTTTGGCCTAACTTATTTAACAGCTTGATCTATCGAAAAAAGGTTAAGCTGGGCCAAACGGAAATCCCAGAAATGCTTTCCAAAAGTGCTTTTCAGTTGTTTTTGAACTAAAAGTCAGAAGCTCTAAATTGAAACTTTTTTCAGAAACACTTTTTCAGAAAAGCTTTAAGCTTTAAACAGGCACATAACAATATATTGGACTCTTTATTTTGATGGCCAAATCGAACTCCAAAAATCTCAACCCAAAAAAAAAATCGTTATTGAAGTTAATTAAACCATATATTATTCCTTCGTAATGTTGTCAATTTTACTAACTTTTAGGTTAAATTTATTTATGGAGGGTGGGGGGTATATATATTAGATGAAGTTAGATATGAATGAAGCATGAGTTGATGTTCAACAATCAACAGAAAGAATAAAAAAAAGAAAAAGATTTCAATATATATTACTCTAAAATTTATTAAATCAAAATTAAAAGCTAGCTACTTTTGTTACATAAGCAAAATCATCCTTTCACTAGATGCAAGGCCAGGAACATTGACAGGTAAAACGGTTAATAAAAGTTTGAGTGCAAATTCCAGAGCTGCCTTTGAAGGATTGAGCACATTGATTGCTACAAGTTTTAGCATCGCAATAACCATTTCCAGGAATTCGACCATGGCACATTTCTTGTCCATTAACTTGATACATTGATAACCCGACTGCAAAAATTAAAATATCAGAAATGAGGGAAGAGCTTAATGAAAACGAAGGAAAATAATGAAAATATATAGAAACAAACCAGAGAAAATAAGGCAAATGGCAAAGAAAATTTTGCAGGAAAGCTTTGACATTTTGTCTGAAGAAAAGATCTCTGAAATCCAAGAAATTGATTACTAGCTTTTTTAAGGAAGAAAGAATGAAATTTGTACTAGAATTAGATTGGGGGTGGAACTTATAGGGTAGAGGGGCACAGGAAACTTTTGTCTAAAGAATCAAGGAATACCTATCTTAGATGAAAATTTTGGGATCTTGAAATTATATTTTTAATTTACAATAGTACCTTGATTTGAGGCCAAGTTAATTCCTTCCCAGCAATCTACTTATCTTATACATAAGGATAAGCTAACATGTCAAAGTTCTTGGCTAATTGGGCCTATAGAGTATAAAGATCAGAGATAGTTTGAGGTGACCATGAAGTTACTTCGTTTACCGGATGAGCCAATTAAAAGTTGGAGAACAAGGAGACTAGAATTAGCCTTGTTTCAATTCATGACATGTTCTTCTAGCCAGTGATAATTTAAGTCTAAATAGTAGGATTATGGACTGTATCCGTTTTAACGGTTTATGACTAATCTTGATTGAATCAGGTTACTCTATCAGTGTAAAGCTCTCACAACATAGTTTTTTATATTTACAAGACTTAAATCCGATACTTTACTCTCTCCTTAATGGATCAATTTTGGTTTTTGAACTTTCATTTTCAAACAATTTGGCTTGAACTAGATCATGAAATTTTAAGACATAGGTAATGATCCTGTCAATCGCGCAATGACATGACATTGATGTGCTGCTGCTGTGATGTTAATTCCGTTCAATTTGGTTAAAGTATTCCAAATCAAAGCTTGATTGTCAAATTACTCAAATTATCTCAAATAAAAGTTTGGATGTAAAATTATCCATTTTAGGATAGTTTGAGAATTAAATTGTGCATTAAACTATTGATAAATTATAGTAATTAATACCATCGTTTTGTTTTAATCTCATAGTGGAGGGGTTTCTTTCCAATCTTGTCCTATGGATTTTGAATGTTGGGAGTGCGAGGTGCGAGAGTTTTGATCAAATAGGCTCAGCCACCTTTTGACTTGACAGTTGCCACTTTATGAATGAGTCCTATTCACAAAAGCAACTATAATTAAAAGTATATATGAATTATATATAAACTTGCTTGTTGTCGAGGATTCAAGATTTATAATCCCTTTATCCAGGGAAAAAAAGGAAAATCCAGTCAAAAATAGTCGAAGACTGGTAAGTACTATACTTCTTTTCTTGAGTGAGTGAGTCCATTAATGGATCATATCATTATCATAACTTCACCTTCACTGTTAATCATAATAAAGTCAGAAAAATGCCTGCTTTTAAAGTTGATGGACTCAAATCCTTAAGAGCTAAGAACTATATATTAGTAGTAAGTTTACTTTATAAGAAAATTTGGATATTTGACTGAAAATGGTTGTTCTCAAATTGATTAGGAGAAGAAGATATGTTATACCCTATAAGATCCATGCATAACGCATTCGAGATTAGGATAACAAATGAGAGGCCACATACAAATGTTTAAACCAATACTCGCTATTTTCGTTTTTAACTAAGGGTATCCGTAAGTCTTATTGTCGCCAGACTAATCCATTTCGGGTCATGAGCATAAAAGGTAAAACTCTCCTAATAAGTATGCTTACGGGGGATCAAACTTATGTTTCATCCTTCTCGGGTAGAGTTTTGCTACTACCTACTACCTAGGCCAACACTTTTTTGGTAATACTTGCTAATTGAGATAGCAAATTCTTGTTGCTACATATAGAAAGTCTGAATTCCAAGTAACATTTGCAAAACTTTTTTTAAAAAATGGCCTGGTTCTCAGAATTAACTTCATGGTGCTTTTCCATTTTCCTTTAATATGTTTGCTCTATTAAGTATAAAATAACCTTTCATTTATAATTCCTTCATTTTGTTTTGTGTTGTTCTAACCATATATAAATTCAGACATTTGTGCCCTGATGATATGCACAGGACACTTGGAAATATAGTAAATGTATGTAATAAAACATGGAAAACATTGAAACAGTAGGTAAAAAAATAACATCCTGAGTATCTCCTCAAATCTGTAATCTCTCAAATTCTAAATTTTCTAACACAAACTCAAAAACAACAAAGATTGGGAAAAAGCAGAAAGGATCAAAATGGATCACATTGGGGGATCCTTACAGTAATATGTGCAATAACAGATATTGTCTCTGCAATTTCCCATGCCAGCAGGTTCTTTGGAACATTCCTGGATGCATTTCTGCAACTCACATATGTTTGTCTGATCAATCACTTTGTGACATGTATGCTCAGGAATCCTCGCCGCGTACACCCCATGTTTAGCCAAGGCAGGGCCAAACTCAGCTGTTGAAATGACAGAAAGAAAAGGGGAAATGAATACTTAGAATTATCAGTTTAGAGATTTTGCCAAAAACAAAACGTGACCTTAAGGCAACCAAGAAATGATGGAAATGAGTCTTCCTAATCTTTTCTTTATATAAAAGCAAGATCTTGTCACATGTATTTCTTGTTTGATAAAACCTTCGAAGGAATTCAGTAGGCTTTGGTTTAACCAAAGTCCCCCAGCCTTAGTGGCCTGACATGACATACTTTCGAGGCGGGGATCAAACTTGTATTCTCACCCTTACTGGGTTAAACTGCTTACCATCTCGACCAATCATTTGTTGGTCAGAATTCAATAGCTTTCATTTTTCAATCAATAAAATTTAAGCAAGTATTTTCTTTTGGAGCAAATCAGATGAGCATTGAGAAGAAGTGGCATTCAAAAGAAGAGAAAGAAATGGCAGACAAGCAAAATGTAAAGATAAATATTAGTAGTTAGAAAAGGTTGAAATTAAGAGACAACCTGAGGCAAGGAGGAGGAAGAAAAGAGAGAAGAAGAACATCCAGGATATCCTCATCTTTAATCTTCTTCTTCCCCTGGTGGCCCAGACTCCAAGATTTGGTCTGTAAGATTTGGGAAGTTCCTTAAGGGGCGGTAGCTTGTGATATATATATACTGGCAAAGGTTCTTCCAAATAAAGATGGTCAAGATTATTAAGTTGGAAAAAAAATGGGCATACCAATCATTACTGAAAGTGTTCATTCAAAGAAGGAATATATTGTGTCGTTGTACCCCAAGTCACTTTCTGTAGTATTTGTGACAAGCTTCTTGCTTTGAAGCACATATTCTTTACTTTGTAACTAAGTACTTCTCAAAATTGCCATTTGGCATATTAGCTGCAACTCAAACTTTTCAGCTGCCATAGTTTTAAGAGCTGTTCAATTACGTTTCTCCATTTCTGAATAATGGTTAACTTCATAAGATGCATTTCAGCTATCCAATCCCATTCCCATCAAGAATCAATTCTGACACCCAGAATTTCTACTATTATGGAAAACATCACCTTGACAGTAGAATAGGATTGGACGATAGTTTTTGTGTATAAAAGTATCACTCTATCCCGTCCTAACCTGAAAGGCACACATAGTATATATCCTTCTTCCTTGGAATAATCAGTAGAACTTGGTGACAGGGCGAGGCAACTAAAGCCTAAAAAATTGGCAAAAGTTGAAGACTCGA
Organism: Corchorus olitorius; assembly: GCA_001974825.2. Taxonomy (NCBI): domain Eukaryota; kingdom Viridiplantae; phylum Streptophyta; class Magnoliopsida; order Malvales; family Malvaceae; genus Corchorus; species Corchorus olitorius. The sequence goes on along the minus strand of AWUE01020342.1, from coordinate 71,126 downwards.
TACCCAAATAACATAAGAATGCACGATTGTTACAGCTCTCGCTTACCACTAGGCTTAAATTCCCTACTTAACAAACATGTTGGCATACTTAGTATTTCATGGTAGATCCAAGACGAGTAAATAATCACCCGCACTATTAACCAATTGCAACTCTATTGCTAAGATGGTTTGTTAGCAGCAACTCGCCAACCAGATTTCAAATGGCTATCAATAATTGAATATACTGCAAAGAAAAATCTAGTTTCCAATGGCATAAGCAGCTGCATAAACCTAGGACATTTTAATTAAATTTATGCTTAACAGCACCGGTTTAGAATCATCATAGTACAAATACATATTTCTATTTCTCTGATACTTGAAAACCTGCTAAATGGGGATAACAAGGGCTAAGTTGTTAATGAGCAAAACTCCGCCAAATTAATTTAAAGATACCCAACCAAAAGGCAGGTTAAACACAGTGCATAAACAAATATAAGACTATGCATTTAAAGGCATCCATTGTCTCTAAAAATATTTGATGAAATTAAAATCTCTGCAGAAGCAGTACCTCTTCAAAATAAACTACTGAAAATAACACAAGCACAATAAAAAACTATCAAGTTCACTTTTGTTTTGCCAAAATTAAAACAAAACAGCATGACCAAAGAGTAGATCTAGTAACCACCCTTGAGATCATTAACAACATCATATGGAATGGGAGTAACAGTTTCCAATGTAGCACCCTCCACCTTGAAACCAGGTTTAGGTCCCTCTGGTTGCCTCTTTGTGCTAATGACCACACCCTTTGCCTTAGCCTCTGCCTTGAGTTGGTCATTCTTTACCTTCCTCAGCTTGAATTCCTCAGTACACCTTGATGGCTGAACATGTTCCACACGCACATGGATCCTCTTTCTGATGATTCTGTTACCCACCTGCAAATCCACAATCACTTTAACATAAGAGCGCAAATTCACAAAGTAATGCACAAGGTTAAAAGATAAACATTCAAAAATCCATATCACAAAAGTGACCACAGAAGCCAGTAAATTCCTATGATAAAGCTCCTGTAAACTGCAAGTCATCTTATTGAAATATGATATTCAAGCTCATCCCAAATTAACAAATTAACAAGATAAGATTTTTCTCACAACAGCAGTCAAATGTCATGAAAATCAGATAAAATGCTAATTTACATATCATATAAGCAAGAAAGCCTAAACCTTTAACATATCAGAACATAGTAAATCAAAATGGAGTCATCCCAGTATCATTCATAATACAATAAGCTGAAAAAACATAACCTATATATACTATTTCAAATACAATATACCCATTTCTTAACAATAAGAACTACACATCGATATCCAACATCCGCAAACAGAAGATTACAGCAGAGATTCATAACAAGAGATAGAATAAATCAAAACAACCGCATCCAGAAAATGAGCAGAAACCCAAATATCATAAATCAAAACCCCAGGAAAATAATCAAAACCTTCATTTTACAGCAAAAGAAATTAAAAGAAAGGGGTATTATACCTGCTTGTTGACTTCAACGCCGATGGCGCGCTTGGTGACGTTCCAGACACGACCGGTGCGGCCATGGTAGAACTTGTGGGGCATACCCTTGTGAACGGCGCCGTTAACCTTGACGTCGACATAGTCGCCGATCTTGTAAGTCTTGAGGTAGGTGGACAAGGGAATGTAACCCTTCTTCCTGAAGGGCCTGGCGAACAGATCCCTTGTGCGAGAGCGAAGACCGTGACCTGCTGGCATTTTTCACTCCGCCTTCTTTTCCTCTCTCTCTGGTCTGCTTGAAGAAGAGAGTGGCTATAGGGACGAGCAAAACCCTAAGTGATCCTTATATAGCCGCATTTATCTTTACTTCACTAGGGTTTCTTTCTTCTTTCCTTTTTGCGGTTTTTCTTGCTTGGGTTTCATGATTGTTGGGCTTTGAGTTTTAGTTGGTATTTGGGTTTTTATTATCTTTTCGTATTTGATTTTAACTTTGGGCCTACACCTGTTCGGATGTTGGGTTGCTTATTATTAAATCCCATTAGATACTTTTAAATGGGCTTAGATTAAATGGCCCAATGACGCCTATTTCAAACATTTTTTGACCCAAATTGAAATGAGTGAATATCCAATTACAGTAAAATTATTGTTTTACACAATTTTTCAACCCTTAGATTTAAGGGAACCAACGGACAAGATTAAAATTAAATTTATTAAAAAAAAATTTCTCTCTCTCACCCAAATACGTCACGCGCGTCGTTTCTTTCTTCCTCTCCCCGCTCTCTCTCTCTCTCTTCCTCCACCGATGAGATTTTTTTTTGGCCAAACTCCACCGATGAGATGAAAACCGATGAATTTCTCCCCTGTTTAACTTTCAGAAAATTTCCATCAGATTGTCGATCACAATAAACAGGTACTGCTCTCCTGCCAATGGCCAGCTGATGAAGGAAACCCCATGACACAAGCTCTCTAGCACTGAATTCCAACCGCAGTGGCTTAGAAACACACCTGTTGATTTGTGAGATAGAATTTCAATTAGGGGAGCCCATTGACAGACCAAAACCAAAATCCCTTGGTTACTCTTCTTAATTCGTTCTTGGAATCCATCAGGCAACCATTCATCAACTTGAGATTCTTTTGTCATGGTGAATCCAAACGGTGGCCTAAAGACCCAAATAAATGCTACTCCACTTGCCTCTAAACCCATTGCCAATTCTTTCATTTGTGAGGCTAAGATTGTGTTATTCGATCCGAAAGATACATATATAACTGAATGTGATGGATTCACCTCTAGCCATGCAGAAAATTTCATCAAAATTTGAAGAGAGCCTCGTTGTTACAGCATTTTCTTGCTTATCTCCATCCTTCTTAGCCATGGATAGGAACCTGAAACAGAGGAAGAGAACAGATATTTCTTTTCTCTTGAGTGAAAATTTATTAACCAAAAATTAAAAAAGAAACAAACTTTGCATCGTAAAGGAATGAAATTCGTAATACCTGTTTAGCGGAAAGTTAAAAGGGGGAGAAATATCGTATTTAGGTGAGAGAGAGATATTTTTTTAGTAAATTTAGTTTTAATCTCATTCGTTGGTTCCTTTAGATCTAAGGGCTGCAAATTTGTGTAAAACTATTGTTTTACACACTGTGTAATTAGAACTTCACTCAATTGAAATATATATTTTATTTATTTTTGGCATCGAAATATATATTTTATTTAAATATTGGCTTAATTAGCCAAAACCGGTTTAAAAGAAGAAGATTTAGGGGCTGTTTGATAAACCATTGAAAATGAAAATTTTCAATGCTTTAATTTTTTCAATGCGTTTGATAATTAAGGTTAGAAAATCACTTAATTTAAAATTTTCAATGAAAAAGCATTGGAAATAAAAAGTAGGTCTAAGGTTACTTTTTCTATTCAACAATATTATTTATGGAAAGATTCAAACATTAATGTTATGTTCTTTCCTTTTATCAATAATTCTTTCCTTTTTTAATTGTTACCAATGTTATAAAACTAATGAAGAACACCAAGAACAATAAAGAGAAAGAGAGAATTTATATTATTCCAGAGAGAAGCGAATACATAAATCTGAAGTGTGTGTAAAATAGCTTAGGGGACTCCCTTTATATAGTGGAGTAAATCCATGTACATTTAATGCTAATATACTTGACTTGCAAGCAAAGTAATATCCAACGGTGGATGATGCTCCAGGGAACCTTCCAGGTAATCTCCTTGTAATCTTCCTTGATTCTCTCATTAATGCTTGAATCTCTCTTAAACCCAAATGGGTTCAATATAGTTGGGCTTAGTGTGGTATGGAGTCCATAATTCCATAACACTCCCCCTTGGACATAACACCACTATAGACCCGTTTGGACATGTAGCTAGTGCCTCGTTAAAAACCTTAAGCTGGAAAACCCAATGGGACAAAACCAGTCATAAGGAAAAAAGAGTGCCGCATATCAAGTCCATTTGTCTTCTGGACAAATATTACATGTGCTTTTTATTGCCTCATTAAAAACCTTGTGTCGGAAAACCCAGTGGGACAAAACCGAACAGAAGGAGAAAAAGAGTGCTAGAGCAATTTAAGACCATGTAAATGTCTTCAGGACAATTACATCTAAATGTGCTATTGTTGCCTCATTAAAAACCTTAAGTCGGAAAAACCCTATGGGACGAAACCGATCATAAGGGAAAAAGAGTGCAACGCACTTTAAACTCATAATCGCTCCCCCTGAATTAAAACAAACAACCATTTTTGGGGTATCCAAATATTTCCACTTCTGGGGAATTCAATCTTGCATTTTACTAGCTCGCCATATACCAATGCCATAAAATGATTTCTCAAATGTTGATGCTGGCAATAATTTTGGTAATTAAATGTACAAGATTGTTGGTGGAGCGAATCTATATAACATCAACTTGTCGACTTTCTTGGAGTTTATGAGTATAAAATTTTGGCGAGACAGTCTTGGTCTAATCGCTTTAATATATTCTCCCTGACATGTGCAATGCAAGCAACATTATCATCATAAATTATCATGGGAGAGTCTATAACCGGTTTCAATACACAATTCTTTTGAATATGTGCTATAACAAAATTATAACCAAACACACTCTCCTTCGTCCTCATAGAAAGAGAGAATCTCAGAGTGGTTGGAAGATATAACTACTATAGCTTTTGCCTAGTAGAATGCCAAGAAATTGTTGTATCGTTATAGCAAAACATGTAACCGGTTTGAGAGCGAGCTTTATGCGGATCAGACTGATACTCCGCATTAGCAAATCTTACTAAACCAAAGCTAGTAGATTTATTAGAATTAAAATAACCCCAACTATGGTAAAACAGAGATGACATAAAATGTGCTTAACAATATCTTCGAGTTGGCTAATAACTGAAATATGCCAACAAATTTATCGCAAATGCGATATTAGGTCTCATGTAGTGTGCCAAATACATTAATCCCTCCGATAACATTAAGGTTTGGTTCTTCAGGACCAAACATATCCTCGTCGGTTTTTTAGGACGAAACATGTCCATTTAGGGATAATGGACCTTATAACCATAGGGGTGCTCAAAGTATATCATTTACTTTGTGCTCAAGCTCTAGACCAAGGCATAATTTGGTTTAACCCAAATTCTCAAACTCCTTTTCAAATAGTTAGCAGTTTGGGACAACTCTTCAGGAGTTCCAATCAAATTTATATCGTCGACATAAACTGCTACTATAGCAAATCCAGTTTACGATTTCTTAACACACATGGGTAGATGGGATCTTTCTCTTCCTTAATCAAGTACACGCATAAGCGTTGATACCACATGTGGCTGGATTGCTTTAACCCATATAAAGATCTTTTGCAACTTTTGAGAATAAGTTGCGGGGAGTGTATGCTTCAGGCATTTTAAATCCCTCGAGAATATAAATATGGGAATGTATGCTTCAGGCATATTATATCCTTTGAACCATAATTATGTCATCACAATGTTCATATAACATGTTTCCAACTTTATAAGGAAATGAATAATCATCACAAGTGAATACATTACAATCGGCCTCAGTTCTCTAAGTGAAGCCTTGGGCTATAGGTCGGGTTTTATACCTCACGACCTTATTTTCCTCATTTCATTTCTAAACAAATACCCATTTGAATCCACGGGTTTGAGTCCAAAGACATCATTCTTTGGCAAGGGAAGTCAATTCAACCTTGATTGCTCCCTCTCATATAGGCCAATATTGCCTTTGATGACATTCGGTTATAAACTGAGGTTCATCATCATCTTTAAAATTTCATGAGCGATTTAGCGAGCGAACGCATCATCGATGATTATCTCACTATAATGAAAATCTAGTATTCCCAAGGTCAGTGATCTTTTCATGGGTTTATGCCACTATAGGGGCAATATGCTCATGAATTTATGCCTTTTCAGGGGCAATTTTATTCAGTATTTTGCTCTCTTTATTTTGTGCCATATCAGGGCAACTTGGTTTCCTCGATAAAGACCAATATGCTCTTCTGGAGCAGATTCTAAATTCCTCCCCCTTCTTTTTCGAGGAACTATATCTTTTGATCCCATCATTTTTCCATGCTTCAGGCATGGTCACTTTGATCCATCATGTTCTTCAGGAACATTTATCTTAGCTGGAACATTCACAGCTTAAAATTGTAACTTTTATCAGTCTGATGAAATATATTGGGCAATTGATTGCAATAACTTGCAAATGGATCAAAATTTTGCACCTCATTCATATGTTATTGGGTCTAAATGAGACAATCTTTTTACTATAAGAAAACTTCAGGTTTTCATGCTATCCATCATTGGAAGCCTTTGGTTTCCCAAGTTATGGGAACACAGTCTCATGATAATCCGCGAATCTTGCGGTGAGTAAAGCACCCGTCAATGGTTGAAACAACCTAATAATGGACGGTGAATCGTACCCAACATAAATGCCCATACGTCGTTGGGGACTTATTTTAATCATTTGCGATGGTGCTACAGGCACTTGAACAACGCAAACAAAGGTGCAAACATGTGAAATGTCCGGCTCATGGCCTAGGACTAATTGAAGGGGGGAAATTCTATGACTGAAAGGGCATTGTTTTTCAATGGCGTGGAGCTCTACACGCATATATAATTTCTCATTCAGGGAGACCAAATAAATATCAACCAAATGTTGATTCGTACGACTAGTACGAGCCCTGTGTTCAGTCATTCCATAGGCTTCTGGCCATTTAAGATTCATAGAGCATTATCTATAGATACTTTCATTCTCATGAGAATAATATGTATATACTCAAAGCCTCATTAGGGGCATAATACGTATGGTCATGGCCTCTGTAATGGCCCATAATAATTTCCAGTATGTTCATGGCCTTTGTTATGGCTCATGATTACTAGCTAGCCTTTATAACGACCCATAATGATGGTTTCTATAATAGCCCATAAAAATTACGCATGTAATTAGTATCTCACTTTTCATTACTAGCAAGGCCTTGCGGAGATGCTTCTCAATATTAAGACAAAAAGTCATTGCCATTCAGCATAATCTATAAAATAGATGATTCCGGAATCAATGTTATTTATGACAACTGCAGGTGTCAAAGTTCTATTAGTAATTGGCAATAATTTTGTACTTGAGGAAATGTGTTTTCCTTGTGAATAATATTCACAAATGTAATCCTTGGAGAACAAGACTTTAGTGTCTTTCAAAAAATGTCTCCTTATATTCTTGATGATTCTTTGTATCATCATCGCGCTTGAATGACAGGGCAATCATGCCAAAGTCTGAACACTTCAGGGTTCAATTTTCAAGGCATAATAGTAACTCTTTTTTTTGGGGAAAAACATTCAACCCAGTAATATAGGCTTCTAGCCTTTCATAGATGGTCTTTTGGCCCATCTCAAAGTGATATTTTAAAAAATCTTTATTTATTTCAGTTGTTGTCTCAAGATGTTACCCGTTACGGTGTACAACTGAGCAACTTCCTCATTGATTTACTACTTAATATTGCATCTTCAGGATGCAAGATAGTGCCATAAAACAACTATGTATGGCATATGACATATCCAAAGCCATCTATTATATTGGCAGGACCAGATATGGTATTGACATTTGTTTGCACAATGTCACACTTTGAGAAAAAGTCTTTGCTACGTAAAATAGTAAGTATCGTAGCATTATCAAGCAAACATGCATTATCCTTTTTCTCAATATTTCCCATTTGCACTTATGTTGACAACTTCAAGTGTCAAATGAATATTTTATCGACAAGATGATTGTCTCAAATATAGAGTAAACAAACGTGCTAAAAATTACACTAGGTAAATTCCCAGGAAAGAATGGAGGAGTCACAAACGGTCTCACTTAAAATCCATACTCTTTAGACAGTATTTTCCTAGACATGTAATTAAAGCACAATGACAACTTCAGGTGTCAATAATAAATTAATAGTGCATATGACAACTTCTTGTGTTATTTTAAAAGGTAAAATCATGACAACTTCTAGTGTCAATTGCAAGATCACGACAACTTCTGGTGTCAATTGAGTAAAATTATGACATCTTCAAGTGTCTATTGGAAATTTATCATGACAACTTCTGGTGCCAATTGAATAAAATTATGACATCTTCAAATGTCAATTGCAAGATCATGACAGCTTCTGGTGTCAATTGCAACATCATGACAACTTCTGGTGTCAATTGCAACATCATGACAGTTTCTGGTGTCAATTGCAAGACCATGACAGCTTCTGGTGTCAATTGCAAGGCCATGACAACTTCTGGTGTCAATTGCAACATCATGACAGTTTCTGGTGTCAATTGCAAGACCATGACAGCTTCTGGTGTCAATTGCAAGGCCATGACAACTTCTGGTGTCAATGCAAGGCCATGACAACTTCTGATGTCAATTGCAAGACCATGACAACTTCTGGTGTCAATTGCAAGATCATGACAACTTCTGGTGCCAATTGCAAGATCATGACAACTTCTGGTGTCAATTGCAAGATCATGACAACTTCTGGTGTCAATTGCAAGATCATGACAACTTCTGATATCATTTAGAGAGTAAAATAAATTGTGACACTTCTGGTGTCAACATATATTAGCGTTAATAATAATTCGAAAGAAATCTCAATATATAGAAACACTTATCTTTGATGGCCCATGGAGAAGTGTCAACATATATTAGCATTAATAATAATTCGAAAGAAATCTCAATATATAGAAACACTTATCTTTGATGGCCCATGGTACCCACAGTCCACAGTCTTATTGAGAGAGTTTAGAAATATGCCAATGATGTTTGGCTATTTGACGATGAGCAGTGCTCATCAACTCCTCACCAAACCAAGGAGATAGTTTATCTGCGACTAAACTTTGCCTTTTTGTCTCCAAGGGAGCTTGGCTCTTTATTAGTTAGTAATAATAATAAAAATTTCATGTCACAAGTCTCTAATAAGAATGATATAACATAAACATATAATTAGAGATAGAATTAGAAACTTTCGACCTTATTTTTGAATAGAGGGCACTGGAAAACCTTAGGAACCGGTTTCATAGTGTCAAAAACCGGTATTAAATAAACCGAACCGATCGGACGAAAATTCTGGTCTGAACCGATCACTGGTCGAACCGGCTGGATTGACTTGTGCATAAAACAAAGACGGCGCATGAGAAACTTTGACCGGGAGGTGAGGGCGCGTCTGACCTCTAATTTAAGCGTTTCTGGTGGTATTGGAAAGCTATCGATGTGTAGAATCCGGTGGTAAGGGAGGTGAGAAAAATTGACGATCGAAAAATTTCAGATCGCGGGTCAACTCTAAAACTTTGACCGGAAGGTGTGATCTTATACGATGTCGGAATATGCTGAATTTTTGATATGTTACTCTCTAAGATATTCTGAGTCTAACGGTATGGGAGGTGAGAAAAAATTTTGATGGAAAAAGGGACGAAATTTTTCAGAGCTTTCTCATGCTGATAACGTGTTATAAAACTAATGAAGAACACCAAGAACAATAAAGAGAAAGAAAGAATTTATATTATTCCAGAGAGAAGCGAATACAGAAATCTGAAGTGTGTGTAAAATAGCTTAGGGGACTCCCTTTATATAGTGGAGTAAATCCATGTACATTTAATGCTAATATACTCGACTTGCAAGCAAAGTAATATCCAACGGTGGATGATGCTCCAGGGAACCTTCCAGGTAATCTCCTTGTAATCTTCCTTGATTCTCTCATTAATGCTTGAATCTCTCTTAAACCCAAATGGTTTCAATATAGTTGGGCTTAATGTGGTGTGGAGTCCATAATTCCATAACAACCAATGTATTTTTGAAATATTTTCATACAAAAATATCAACAAAAATATTTTTCTTACATTTCAAATTAAGTAACTTATCAAACAGTTTTTTCACCATAAATTCAGTATTAAATTCAGTAGCCATAAAGATTCAGTACTTAAATTTTCGATACTTAATTTAACAAATAGAGCCTTAGTTCTTCTCTCCCCTAAATGGCTAAGATCAACACTAAAATTGAATTCAATTTCAAAGTTAGCAATTCGTTCTCTACTCTCTTTAAGTTTCTTTATATATCAAATTGTAAGTTTGGGTTTAGAGATCATTACATGAAGTTTACTAGATAAACTTGGTAAGGCGTCTAAGGCCTCGTTCGTGGGTGTCCATAGGATCCATCTCATATAAACTAGTATGTTTGTTTGTGAATATTTGTATGATGTTAGTGTTACTACATGTTCATCCAAATACATACACCTTCTGAACCCTGCATATATAAACTATCATTATTTCAAAATTGGAAATTCTTTACAAGAATATATCCCATATTTTCATTTAAGCCATTCATGCCCCACTTGGTCGATCCTTTACAAATCCGCTTATATAAACAGTGCAGTCTTAAAGGAGAAACTAATAAAATTATAACAAGTCTCAATCAAAACAGGAAGATTTTGGAAAAGTTTTAAACCTTGCCGTGTCCTTTAATTTAATTTAATGCTCTTTATTGAAAGGCATACGAGTCTATATGCTGGATGAAGAAGCACAATTGGCCATCTTTATTCTCTAGACCTTGACAGCTAGGTGCCCTTGTATTTTCCTTTACACTTTCCTCTTTTTGATCTTTCCACAGGGTACCTCTTATAGGGTTTATAAAGATATACAACCATATTAATGGAAAATAATTAAGCTCTTAAGGGGACGTTTGTTTCGAGTTATGTGTTTTTACCATTCGAAATATGATTATATGGTCATTACCAGTAATGGTATATTACTTGGAATGTGACTATTTTCTGTTTGTTTTATTCCTATTTTATTACTGGGAAAACTAGATGAATCCGTTTGATTGACCCAGGAATATTACATTCCATACTGGACACATTACAATTTTGCCCCCCCTTATAAAACTTGCATCCAAGTGAAAGTTTGGCTAAGTATCGTTCAAACTTGCTAATAATGTGATATATTCAACTTACAAGTGATTAACAAACTTAATAGCAAATCACAAGCATTAATACTGCATCAATTTGATTAATAAAATAACTTTCACCAACAAAGTAATAAATTGTAATATATATATATATAGTAGCATCATACAAATTAGTCATCACACATAAGTTAGCAATTTTATTTAAAATAGCTTTTATTTTGCTAAAAAATGGTTGATGGCAATTTTGTGGTTTTTAAATGCATCAAGGGTAACGTTGACCAAAGGGTAAACTTATTAAGGACAAAATGGGAAAACTAAGGCCAAATGGATAGAGCATAAGTACTGTTTATCTCAGATAACCTAAGAGTTGGGTGGTTATGTGATTACCGGTAATATGCCCCTTCAGTGAAATCCTATTCCCATGACATTTCCTCTGACACACATTGTCAGAGAAACCAAACGTGTAATAATTTATTACCAGGGTCACATTACCAGTGGAATATCACATTCCCACCACATAACTCGAAACAAACGGCCCCTAACAATTGATTGCAATTTTCTTATTAATTCCCACTATTAAGATCTGCAATGGCTAAACAAGGGGTATTTTGCATGCATTAAAATAATGAGAGAGACCTAGAGATTAGTTGAATTGAATGTTAGACAGATTCAATGGCTGGCTTGATCACCATGTCCATAACTAAAATGAACGATCTATGGCTGCCACGTATAGAGAGAAAGAAATCTCATATATGCTATAGTTTGGGCTAACATTTAGTTTAATTTTAATTAGAGTTTTAATGGAGATAATTAGGTTATAAGGATTAATTTACATATATGGCAGCTAGAATATTATTTTAGAATCATCCTTACAAAAATCTTTGAATTCCTGATTTGCAAATAGATATCACAAAATTCTTCGTTTCTCCCTCCTTATATATTTACGTTTTTCTAGCCTTAGTTAATATATCCAGAAAGTACTCTCTACTTTTTTTTGTTCAACAATGGCTAAAACCCTTGTGTTTCTGTTTACTCTGCTCTTCCTCTCTGTCATTAGTCATGCAACTGCAGCAAAATCCAATGGCTTCGCAAACATCCTATCTCCAGCAAAACTAGGCCTCAAGAAGGAAAAACTAAGCCACCTCCACTTCTTCTTCCACGACATAGTCAGCGGAAGAAATCCCACGGCTGTTCGGGTAGCCAGCGCCGCTGCCACCAACAAATCCCCAACACTTTTCGGCGCCGTGGTGATGGCCGACGACCCTTTGACGGTAACCCCAGACCACAACTCCAAGCTTGTGGGGAAAGCGCAGGGAATCTACGCCTCTGCTTCACAAGATGAGGTGGGTTTGTTAATGGTGATGAATTTTGCTTTCATGGAAGGAAAGTATAATGACAGCTCCCTCAGCCTTCTAGGAAGAAACACAATCTTCTCCACCGTGAGGGAGATGCCTATCGTCGGTGGTAGCGGCCTTTTCCGGTTTGCCCGTGGCTATGCTCAGGCCAAGACTCATAAATTTAATCCCAAAACTGGGGATGCCGTTGTAGAATACAACGTTTATGTGTTCCACTATTGACAGGATTGATATCTTGAATTACATGTGGCTTAATAAGTTATTTGCTCTGTTTTCTTCTTACTTTAAAATCAGGAAAAAATTGTAGTAATAATCAAAATTAAACTCTGTCTTTAATGATTAATATATATCATTGTCCCCAAGTGCTGCTGGAATTAAATCTGTAATAATGCTTCCGCTTTCTTTTGCGTTTGGGTTTTTTTAAATTCTTCATCTGTTAGCTTGTAGTAGTAATTTGCTTTCACGACAACTTTATGTTTTGATTGAATTTGCATTAAAACCCTCTCGATCATCGAGTCACATAAACTGTTAAAGGCTCTCTAGAATTTCAATATAGTAATCATCAATCATTATGGCCAATTCATCAATTTTTTTCTGGCCAAAAAAATTAATGTTGGTTTTCTTCTTCTTCTTCTTTTATTTTTTTTTCAAGCTAACAAAAGGTGATCGCAAGTCCAACAATTATTTTTCATTTTAGATGAATGAGATGAATATAACAGCATGTTTTTTTGAGATCAACAACATGTTATATCGGATTAATGCTGGTAGTTTTAGATGTGGAGCTAGTCCCACATTGGTAAGAGAAAAAGAAGTTTGGTTGTTTAAATAGAGTTTGTGTTATCTATTTATTAGTTGAGCAATGTCATGTAAGTGGGCCAAATCTTATGGGTTTCTCAGTAGTTCGGGCACTTGGCCTCCTGGGCCTTGGGCCTCTTTACTAATAAATATGTTTTTTGATATATGAATAATTATAATTATTTTTTATTAATTAATTATAATTATTAAGTCTTTTAACTGAACAATCATGATTATCCACAAAGTGTTCTCTGTTCTCTTAATTTCTCTGTTTCTTTTTCTGAATTTTACAACAATTAATACGCATGTGAATGCGTGAGGTATATCCGATATTCAGTAATATGCTTTTCTTTTTTGGCCAGATTCTATGCTTTAACGAACCCTTTATTAGATAATTATTACAATATTTGGATCTTAACTAATTCACAGTTTAATCGCGTCGAACCCTAATTAAGAGAATTATGTATGAGGTTATCGTTTTTTCTATATATTGTATGAGGTTATCGTTAAATAAGACGGTAAAAATTACCGGGAGATCCCTATACTATATCAAGATGTACATTTTGATCCTTGTACTTTTATTTTTTGCAATTTTGTCCCTCTATTATTAAAAGTGTTCCTCCGCAATCCTTATCGTCAGTGAACCGTGATAGACCCGTCAAAATCGTACGCTAACGTCGACTATGTTGACGTGGCATCCATGTTAGTTACACGTGATATATAATTTAAATTCGATTTTTTTTATAAAAAAATAAAACTAAAAATAATAAAAATAATTAACCAAGCAGTCGCTCTACTATATTAAAATGTGCATTTTGGTCCCTGTACAAAATTTGTGTGTATATTGGTCCTTTTACTATCAACTTTGCTTTTCCGTGATTCTTGTACATTCACGATTTTTTTTAAAAAAATTTTTATTGTAAAAATTAAAAAAACTAATTTTTAATGAAATTTTCTTCTAATTAATTTAGGATTAATAATGTACACTTTAGAGGCTATGATTAAAAAATAAAACACTACAAGCCTCCAATTTTTGAACATTACTAATGCCTAGCTAGGGCTATAAATGAATCCAACATTCAACAAACGGTTCGTATTCGTGTTTGTTTGTATTATTTACTATTTACTATATATATATTTTATATTTTAAAACTTCTTTTTCTTTTATTATTTATTTATTATTTATTTTAATTTTTAATTTATATGAATAAAATAATTATAATTAAAGGAATCTTTAAAAGAACATTATTAATAGAAAGAAAAAAAATTATAAATACATAAAATTTTCAAAATAAAAATTATTAATATTGTTCATTCGTGAACATCTTATTTTCTTAACAAACAAACACACAAATGAACATGTCAAAAACTCTTAATTCAAAATATTTCATAACCCTACAAGTAATGCCAAATTACTAGTATAATGCCCTATTTTTTTTATTCATGTTCATTTGTGTTCTGTTCATTTCCAATACAGCTTTGGATCATTGACATGCGTACAATTGATTTTTAACGGCTAAGATTAAAATCCTCCCTTACACCGTTAATTATATACAACTCTAATGGTTTCCTTTCCTTCTGCACCGGACACAATCTCTAATGGATCAAAACCTCATTCATGCCGGACCAAGGACTTTAATTCTACTCGCCTATTAAAGTGTATTAGAGACTTTAAAACCTCACATTTGAAATAAGCAAGCAAGAGACAAGTGGGTATAGATATCAACACCATTCATTTTGACAAGATTGATCACTGACATCTTCACATTCAAAAAACGAAGGTCTTCACCCCAACACTAGGAACGGTAAAACTACACAAATGTTCCCTGAAGTGAGAGTTAATGTGAAATTTGGGCTGAAGTGAAAAAGTGAGCAATTGAATCTCTAAAGTGAAGGTTAGGAACAATTAGGTCCCTCACATTAGCTACCGTCCATTGCACCGTCAAATTCGCTTACTTTATGTCTATATCTATTATCTATGATAAAAAATGTTGTTTTCATGTCTTTAATTGTTCAATTGTGGCATTCAAGAGCCAAAGTAAAAAGCGTAACCGTTAATCGTCTAAATCGTATAACCGACCAAAATCGAACGGTGATAGTCGGTTTTCATCACTAAGTGGTCGATGCTCGGATCCCATTAAATGGCGGTCGATGTTATACCGAATAGGAAATTCTAAAACCGAAACCGACTGAACCGCCCGATACTCACCCCTAATTTATAGCCTCAAGTGCTCAACTTGGTTAGAGTAGACAATGCCAATGTTTTTTTTTGGGCTACTTAGGCAATACCAATATTTTTTTGAAGAGAGAGAAATCCTAGACTCTTTCCGCAGAAAACTCAGAATGAAGCCGTTTTTAAGCAAATTGCTTAAGTTGTTCGAGGTAGATTGTATGGTTTGGAACATACAAAGAACGACTACATCAACGCTCTTCTTTGTACTAGATGGAAAATTTATATCCCCAAACTTTATGATGTATTTTGTTATTGTTTGATTGTTGCTACTATGTAGCATCTATCCCTTGTACTGAGTTGCATGTTTGCTGCTTCGGATAAATAAAAATTATTTACTTATACAAAAAAATTGTTTTAGAAAAGCAAAATAGCTTCACCCAGTTTTATTTATGTATTAAAAAAAAAAAGCTTCAGCAAGGGAGAGATTTGGACTAGGCCTCGATTCCTTAATTTATCAAGCTCAAAAACTTAACTTATTCAGGTGTAAATTGGGCTTTCGCTTTTGTGTCCCTTCTCAGCCCAAAACCTATAAACGTGCCCATAGGCCATACCCATAGATTGAGTGCATGATACTTGATAGTAAAATTTTTTTCTGATCTGGAGTTTTGTTTTAACTAATTCAGATTCGATCTGGGTTTTGCATCTAGATTTGGTGGGTGAATCTACCAACAAAAATAGTGGCGTAAAAAAATATCTCATCTTTTTTTTTTTCCCAAAAAAAATCCATTGAAATTAATTAAGATAGTGATACGAGTAGAGCAAGAAAAAGATTTTAATAAATGTTATAGATCCAACAATTGTAGGCATTGTCTAAAATATAAGAAAATCACATGTAATTATATAATCATGTACATGTCCATTCCAAATCAAAGAATTAATCTCTTCATTCCTTTATATAATTTCTTTCCTTCCTACCAAACATGATGAAAGAAATGTGACTTCCTTTCTCTTTCTCCTTATTCTTTTCCCTTGTTATTTCCTTTTCTTCCTATTTCTTTCTTCCCTATCAAACAAAGTGTCAAGAAAAAAAAAATTCATTGGAAATTATTAAAAATTAAGTAAAGCAAGAAAAATATTTTGATAAATGTTATAGATCCAGCTAGTAGCAGGGATTGTCTCAAATATAAGAAAATAACATGTAATTATACTATACTATATATAATCATGAATTTTTTTTTTGGCCAGAATATATAATCATGTATATGTCCATTTAAATCTCAATTTATTTATCCCAAATCAAATTTAAATGGTCTACCCCAAAATTTTAATATAAAATAAAAGTTAGTAATTAATTGAACTCTCTCTCTCTGTTAATGGTAGTAATTAGTAAAGTTGAAAAATGGAAAAGAAAGATACATCCCACTTCACGCATGACACATCCACACATATATAAACAGTAATAATTCGATTTTTTTTCCCTTTTCCCTTTTTCTGTCTGTGGAAAAGAAAAGACTAACTGCTATATTTTTTTATTTAACTGTAATCACCATGGAACACGTTGAGCTTTTTTTTTTTTTTTGAACACGTTGAGTTTTGAATTCACACTTTGAATTATAGGGACACTCTTCCAATGCTTATACCCTATAGGACAGTTTTTATTTAGTACTTGATAGAATAGTCTTCCTTATAGTTTCCCCTCTATATATAATATATGCACACGTTTCCATTAGTCCTTGAAAATCTTGGAATAACTCTGAACTATTATTCAACAATAGGGGTGTAAATGAACATGATGTTCGACGAATAGCTCGTGTTTGTGTTCGCTTAGGGCTCGTTTATGTTCGTTTGATAAGATAAACGAACGAATTCGAACAAAATTTTAGTGTTTGTTTAATAAACGAGCCGAACTCGAACAAGGGCTGTTCGGTTCGTTTATGCTCACGAACATGCTCGATTAATGTTTGTTTAGTGTTCGTTTATTGTTCGTTTAATAACTCGTTTATGTTCGTTAATTAAGATTATAATAATAGTAATATATATGTAATTATATTTTTCATTTCAAATAATATTTAAATTTTATTAGAAATATTTATTAATATGTAATAAATATTAGAATATTTATTTAATATACAATAAATATTATTAGAAATAATATGTAATTATTAGAAATTAATTTCTAATGAAATATTTCTAATAATATTTGTTCGTGAACAGACTCAATTAGTGTTCATGAACACGTTCGTTTATTGTCCACGAACAAGTCCATTTAAACGAGCCGAACATAAACGAATATGGATACGGCGTTAATAAACGAACACGAACTCGAACACTCTATCAAAAATTTAAACGAACACGAGCCGAACTCGAACAAGAAAAATGTTCGCGAACACGACTGGTTCGTGTTCGAGCTCGTTCGAGCTCGGCTCGTTTGCACCCCTATTCAACAATGGCTAAAACCCTTGTGTTTCTGTTCACTCTGCTCCTTTTCAGTGTCATTACTCTTGCAACTGCAGAAGAATCCAATGGCTTCGGAAACATCCTATCTCCAGAAAACCTAGGCTTAAAGGAAGAGAAACTAAGCCACCTTCACTTCTTCTTCCACGACATAGTCAACGGAAGAAATCCCACAATGACCTTGATGTATATCTATGGCATTACAATCTTTTGAGTAATGGAGAAAAAGAGAAAAATATAAGCTTATCAAAAGAAGTAGTTATAGAAAGTGAAAAATAGTAAGTGATTAAAACTACTTTGATTATGGCTAACTTAAGAATGATGATACTTGTTATGTCTTGATTTTTGAATTTAGTATTATTATTATTCTTTGTTATTTTGATTTCATGATTAAATTGATTCTTTGATGTATGTATGAATTCAAATTGATTTTTTTTGAAAAATTGATTTTTGATTAACTAACACATTGGTTTGCTAAGGGACTAGCAAAGTTCAAGTGTGGCGGAATATGATTGAGGCAAAAACAACCCTATTTTTATGGCTATTTTATTATGTTTTTGGATCTATTTATGCTTAATTTTATGCTATTTTGATAACATTTGTGTTTTGAGTTCTTAAGTGATGTGAAATTGAGAAATTGTTATTTTTCACTTCTTTTGGAGCTATTTTGATGACTTTTTACACAGATTTTAGCAAAGTAATTTTGAGTATAGATTTGGAGATTCGAAATTCGTGTTTGAAGACCAATTGAAGATAATTTTGAAGATTTGAAGACTTTGAAGAATTATTTCAAGGAGCAAGGATTGAAGATTGGAGCTTTAATTGAAGACAAGTCATGAACAAGTTCTCAAGCTTTGGTATTTTTGGATATTTTATATGGGAAAATACTCAGACCATATAAGATATTAATTGGAATTAAAATCCCAATTAATGACTTCTATATCCAAGGAAATATCCAAATCCCGTAGATTCCCGATTCTAGTCCTAACAGGATTAGGATTCAGGCGCAGTTTTGGTAGAAAAATCATAACTTTCTGCTCAGACCTCCGTTTGAAGCCCATCAGTACTCGTTGGAAAGCTGACTCCGAGATCTACAACTTTCCTTTGAAGTCCAAGACCCAGTTCTGCCATCTTCAAGCCCAAAAATTCCGTTGAAGTTTCTGCATGAAATCATGATTTTTTCAGGATCCTATTTTAACTTGGATTCTACTCTAGGATGACTTTTAATCTAACTTGGAGTCTAAGTTAGACTCAAAAACCGACTTAGACCTCTTTCCAAGTTAGGATTGGAATTCCTAGGGTTATTTCCACTATAAATAGCCACCTTAGTTCTAGGTTTTTAACACATGTAGATCTAGAAATTGTATTTGGTAGAATTATTGAAGATTTGGAGGACAAAAATCCTTTGTGCCGCCGCCCCCTCTTCTTCCATCCATAAGATAAGTTTTTCTTCTTATTCTTTGGATACTCACTCAATTCATGAGTGAATAATCATTTTCTTTACTCTAATGTAGAATTTAATTGATCTCTTGACTTATATATTGGTGAGATTTTGTGCTTATATATGATAATTGTTAGAGTATTCCTTTGATCTCTGTTTTAATTCTATGTTGCTTGTTTTGATGGATTGAGCCGGCACTTTCTTGATAAATTAAGTTAGCATTAGCTAGATCAAGTCGAGGATTAATAGTCCAGGCTTGGTTGTTTGTAGCAATTGGTTGAGAATTAACCACTCCTTCCAAGGGAGATAAGGGACTTTGAGTGAGAAATTACTCTTTGTGCTTGTATAAATTACTAGTTCTTAATGCTTTGTTTCTTGGTGAATCTTTAAGTCTTAACCGGTAATTGATTTGTTAAGTTAACAATAGGGGTAATTTACGTCTTAACCGGTAATCTTATCTAATTAAGGTAATTTAGGAATTAATTCCAGCAAGCTATTCTATGATTTCATAATTATTAGATATCAATGATCCATGTTATAATTGTCAAGAGGGATATTAATTCTATATTGGAGGTTTTTATTAATTGTTTTCTTGATTATTCATTGCTTTCTTATCAATTGTTTTCTTTAATTTTCTTGGTTGCTTCCTTAGTTAATTTTAATTGTTAAGTTAAATTAGATTCAATTTCACTATAAAAATTCTCTTTAATCTGTTTAATTATTTTAAGAAAAAGATAAATAACCTTTCTCTCTGTGGGTTCGACCCCTACTTGCCCTATATGCTTTAGTTAGGATTTTGTTGGGATTTTATTTTTATGATTTGCTGACGACCGATCACCAAGTCCCCTATTCAGATAAACATTTAACAAGATCAGTTTCCCTATATTCCATAGCATTATCCATACGAAGAACCTTTATGGCACAAGAGAATTGAGTTTTAACTATGGCACCAAAATTTGAAACAATTTCAGGAATTTGAGATCGATTTTCATAAGATAGATCCAAGTATAGCGAGAATAATCATCCACAAAAAATACAAAATACTTGGAGCCTCCCATGGTTTCATAATGTGAGGGTCCCCAAACATCAGTATGCACTAAATCAAAAAGAGTTAAGCAAGTTTTAGCACTTAAATCAAAAGGAAGTGCATGATGTTTAACAAATTTACAAGAAGTACAATCAACATTTACTTCTTTAACAGACCCTAATTTTCCACTAGAAGCTAAAAACTTTACTCTAGATGAGCAAGCATGACCAATACGAGAATGCCGAAATTCAAAAGAAGCGGAAGCAATAAGATTTTGAAGATTATTTTGAGGAATCTTCAAAGACTAGTTCAAAAAAACGTCCAACTTTACGGCATGTCCCAAGAATCTCTCCCGTCTAAGGATCCTGCACACAACAACCAAGTTTGGAAAAGAAAACATCAAGGTCCAATTCGGTTATTGACCCACAGATATGAGATTTAAGGTTAAGCTTGGAACATGAAGAACATCAGGTAAGTCCAAATTGGAGTCACACACATTACCAATATGATCAACAGGCATGGCAGAATTGTTAGCTATGTGAACAATAGGAATATGACAAGTATTGGTTTTGGTAACGAAAATATTATCATTAGGGGTCATGTGATTGCAACAACCATAGTCAAAATACTAAGAGTTTTGACTACCTGTGATAGTAGAAAGAAAAGAGGTAAACATGTTTTGTGGATTAACTGTTTGACAATAGTTTCAAGGTCATTCATAGAAATGGTGAAGAGGAAGCAATAGCCGAATCCTTAGTAGCAGCAGCGGTGACAGGCTTAGAACCCATGAACAACATTCTTTGAAGTTGATTGATTTGAATTGGTAGCTTGTTTTGCTTTCAACTTGTGACACTCAGAAATAACATGGCTATGCTTCTTGCAATATCGACATACAATCTTCTTTGTAGAATGGTGAGAAGAAGAAGAGCCGGTAGTTCCAAAATTGGAAGATGATGACATTGCAGTCACAAGATGATCATAAGAGTGATTGCGCTGGGATTTCATAGTTGCAAGTCTGGTTTCCTCGGCTAAGACCTCTGAGATAACCGTTTCAAGTGAAGGATGAGGCTCTCTATGCAATAAGGACCCTCAGACTGATTCAAACTTATCAGTGAGTGCCATACAAAACTGATAGACTTGCATTTCCTCATTGAGTTGCACATAATCCTGAGCATCACCAGTGTACCTCTGAGATGGCTCCCTCAAGGACTGTTGATCCCAAATAGACTGCATTTGGGATAAAAAATCATGCACAGATTGACTGGGCTGTTGCCTTAAGTTAGCAAAATCACAAAACAGTTATGCCTAAGTGCTCGGCCTTTCTGAGCATACCTTCGAGCAAGAAAATCCCAAGCTTGTTTTGTAGTAGCACGTCCAAAGCTACTTTTAATCTGAGGAGTGATTGTGTTGTGCAACCATGTCATGATCTGATAATTAGTACAACAAACCCATTACTAATTTTTCTTACATAATTCAGCATCATCATCATCATCATCCTTTTTAACCGGCCTGGGCTTCTCTCCTGAGACATAATACCATAATCTTCTTCCTTTGAGGAAGCTAGACATATCATCATCCCATAACATGTAATTTGAGCCATCAAAAATCGTCTGAATAGGCTTAGAAATCTCTGATTTATCCATTGTAAGTGTAGAGAAATAAATAATCAAGAGAGAGGGACGTAACAAAAGAAGTCTAATCAGAAAAATCTGACATCAAAATTGGAAAGAATAAGTCAAAGAACCATGGGAACCGGTCCGAGAATGCTGAAAACAATCTAAACCGAACCGAACCAACATGGCAAAGTCAGCAAACCGGACTGGTCTGAACCGGAGTCAACAATTTCAGAAAGTCAACCAAAAGTCAACGGGTTTGTTGAGTCAGCACCTAAAGTCAATCTAGTGACACGTGGCAGCCGTCAAGTGGCTAACAAAGAATGGAAGGTGACGTGGCCGAAGCTGACGTGGAAATTTTCTGACAGTGGTGACATGTGGCAAGCTGTGATTGTCTTATGGGATACCACGTGGCAATTTTGAGCCAGAGAACCGTCGATGGCGCGTGAAGCGCGTGGGAGAACTGGCAATCGGGGCGTGAAGCGCGTGTGGGCGCGTGGCTTCTTCGTCCGGCTGAAATTTTGCTGGCCGCCTCGTCTCGTCGTGTTGAAGTTAGATCCGATGTTTTTTTTTTTTTAAAAGTCCAATGCCTAGAAGTAGCCAAAACAAGGACGACAACGAGTAGGGGAGAGAGAAGCTTTTAGCCGTGCGTGGAGGCGATTCCAACGACCGATGATGACGATTTTCGAGCTGGAAGTTGTTTAAATGTCAAGGAATGCAACCAAGGGGTCAGATCTGCAAGGAGATAGCCAGATCGGAACAGATATGAATATGGCAGATCCGAAAATGACAAAAATAACCCTTGAAGATGGAACAACTACCAACCAAGAACAATAGCACAAATCCTAAGATCGAACGAGCTCTGATACCAAGTTGAAACTAGGATAGAATCAAAGTAAATGAAGATTAATGAAGGTAGTTGGGAAGAAGATGAATAATGTTGTTGTATTGATGATAAAAATGTTATGTACAAAAATACATAAGTGTGACAAGTATAAGTATATATATAACCCAATAAAATAATAATCATGTGATCCCAATGTGACCACCCCAACGTGACCCAATAATAAAATAATAAATATTATTTTCAAGTGTATGCTATCTAAATTGTGAGGTTTTTTTGTTCAAGTCTCACCATATTCAATACGTGTGGGTTTTGTGCATGCTTTATATTAGCTTTGTTAGTTTGCTAGGTTTATTATAGTTTTGGTTAATTATTTGCTCATTTCTCATTAGATGTTTGGATATATAAGAAATTATATGATTGTAATAACATATGAATATTGTATCCTTCGTAAAAGAGAAAATTTGGGAAAAAAAACACTTGTGGCAGCATATACTTAATTTGGGAGAGATCATAATTAACTATAAAAACCATTCTTTTGGATTTGGAATTTTGTGATTTGATCGCAATATCCATCTTTTCCTCTCACAATGTCATTATATGAATTATAAGCATCCAAGTTTTATTGCCAGTTAAAGCAAACATATAAAAGAGAAACTAACAATAACCTTTACTCCCAAGTCTCACTCCAAATATGAGATTTTTAGTAAAAAGGATTTTAAACGTGGGGGACCTGGCATGCCATTTTTGTTGTTTCTTTATTTGTTGAAAGGCATAATTAAGAGTCTAAATTAATGCTTTGTACCCAAAAAGAGTAAATACCCGATGAGAAAGCTCAATTGGGCCATTTTATTCTTTAGACTTTACAGATAGCTAGGTGCCATGTATATTTCCTCTCTTGATATCTTTACGCGAGGTACCTTCCTCTTCTCTTATAAGGCTATATATTAAGCCTATTTTAACTTCTGAAATTAGAAATTAATTAAGTCATTTTATTTTCTTCTTTTAACTCCTGTATACATTTTCAGCAATCGAGATAATTCTTGTTGAGTTGGGTGCATATTAAGGCTTATCGCTTTTACAAAAAAAAAAAAGCCTTATCGCCTCCCCCAACATTAGAGCTACTCCCAAAACTTCCACCGTGCGTAGAGGTTACATCAATAAACAGCGACGTTAAGAGTCTACAAACAAATAACGAGATTGCTACATTAAATTTTATTTAGCTTGCGATTAGATTTTATCATTATTACTCTCTCTGTCCTTAAGTAATTATCAATTTTTTGGATGAATATGATCTTAATTTTTAGAGAAATAATTAATGGATTCGATTATGTATTAGTACATATATTCAAGACATGATAAGAATTTAGTCACGTAATTTAACTCAAATTTAAAAAATTTTAAACTTTAATGATATAAAATTTATGGCATTAAGTACAATAGGGTTAAAAAATGGACAAATGATTGATTGTGTCACATATTTTTTATTCCGTGCTAATTTCATAGACCCGATTTTGTATAGGATCATCACCCTGATATTTTATGGCCTAATTACTTGGGATATGAAATTGGAAATCTAATAGTACTAATCACACAATACAAAAGTAAGGAAATCTCTTGGCATCAAATTCTTTTTCGACCAAAGAGCATGGAAGTTTCTTTGCGTGGCTCACACTGCGCTTGGCACATTGCTTTCCTTCCATTGCTGGTAAAGAATTATCCTCTAGCCACAGCGGCTTATTGTGGAAATTACGTACTGCAATAAAATAAATACTATAAATTAAAAAAAATATATCTATATAAGTAGTAAATATAAAAATATATATATTCGACTTTGGATTAATTTTCTTGGCTCCTTATAGCCCCGTCAACTACGTACTCATGTAATGACTTGTTAATTTTCACAGGAAAAAAGTTATTTCCTAAAAAAAAGAAAGAAAAAAAAAAAATTAAAAGTGTCCCCGGAACACAACTTTTTTCTTCTAACTTTGCATTTTTTCCCCATCGTTTATTTTTTATTTTTATTTTTTGTTATTGTAATGCTCCTTTATCAATAAAGTTAGAAAATGGATTTAATTAATTGAGCTCTCTCTGTTAATGGCAGTAATTAGTAAAGTTGAAAAATGGAAAAGGAAGATACAGCCGTTTCACACATGACACATTCACACATATATAAACAGTAATAATTCGGTTTTCTCCTTTTCCCCTTTTTCTGTCTGTGGAAAAGAAAAAACTAGACTACTATAATCACCATGGAACACGTCGAGTTTTGAATTCACTTTGAATTTGCATAGCTTTTGACTATCATTCGGAGTCGAGTCCGACCTCAATATTAGTAATAATTTATGAGTGATGGTCCTATGGACTCGAGTTCGTGGTAGTTACCACGCAACCGAGGTTAAATCACACGTATGATCATAAATTGATGTGAATTTTAAGTTTACCCAATGTTTAGAAGTCCATATCTACCTATAAAATAAATAAAAAATTTATTTGGAGTTAAACTTCATGTTCAAATCGTATTTTAATTATTAATGTCCTTAATTGAACAAAAGAAAAATTTATTTGGTACGAAACGTTATGTTGAACTTCTACCTCAATAAATACAAAATTTTAAAAAATTTCACATTTCAAACTAAAATTCATTTAAAATACTATATGGGTAAACTTAAAATTCACATCAATTTATGATCATACGTGTGATTTAGCCTCGGTTACGTGGTAACTCCCACGGACTCGAGTCCATAGGACCATCACTCATAATTTATCGGTACTTGATAGTCTTCCTTAGTTTCCCCTCTCTCTATATATATGTACGTTTTCATCAGTCCTTGAAAATCTTGGAAGAAGTCTATACTTTTGTTCAACAATGGCTAAAACCCTTGTGTTTCTGTTTTCTCTGTTCTTCCTCTCTGTCATTAGTCTTGCAACAGCAGCAAAATCCAATGGCTTCGCAAACATCCTATCCCCAGCGAAACTAGGCCTCAAGAAAGAGAAACTAAGCCACCTTCACTTCTACTTCCACGACATACTCAGCGGACGAAATCCCACGGCTGTTCGAGTAGCCAGCGCAGCCGCCACAAACAAATCCGAAACATTTTTCGGCGCTATAGTGATGGCCGACGACCCTTTGACGGCTACCCCAGACCGCAACTCGACGCTTGTGGGGAAAGCGCAAGGAATCTACGCCTCTGCATCGCAAGATGAGCTTGGTTTCTTAATGGTCTTGAATTTTGCTTTCATGGAAGGTAAGTATAATGGCAGCTCCCTCAGCCTTCTAGGAAGAAACACCGTCTTATCCACCGTGAGGGAGATGCCTATTGTCGGTGGTAGCGGCCTTTTCCGGTTTGCCCGTGGCTATGCTCAGGCCAAGACTCACAAAGTTAATTTTAAAACTGGGGATGCCGTTGTAGAATACAACGTTTATGTCTTCCATTATTGATAGGATCGATATGTCTTCAAAATGTGTGGCCTAAGTTTTTCTTTGCTCTGTTTAATTTATTTTTCAATTTTCATTTTTAATTCGGGAAAAATTATTGTAATCAAAATTAAACTCTATCAATATTGGCCCCAAGCGCTAGCTGGAAATCTGTAATGCTTTGGTTCTCTTCTGTTCTCTTTTACCTTTGGGTTATCGACTTCGCAACTCTTTGCCTTTGTTTTTGCCTTTGGGTCACTTTATTTTGCACTAACATTCTATCTCGAGACATGATTCATATGAAATGAAAACTTGAAAGGCTCATTTATTTCAATAGTATAGTTAGGGGCCGTTTGGTTTGTGGTAATCCTGGAAGATTATCGGGTATCCTGTGAGATGACCACGCGATTACCTTGTTTGTTTACTATTTGAATGGCCAAAATTATACCCATGAAATGACCAAACGCGCCCCCATTCCCGCTGTGCCATCCACACGCGGCAATCCTGAATATCCCCGATTTCGTTGGGAAAAAAAAACATCCGAGTATATCACTTAACCAGCCTTCCCATCATTTTACCATTTTGTCCTCATTAAATCTTTATACTTACGACTTATACTCCTCCCTATTTGAAAATGATGTCTAGTTATTAAATTTTTAGATGGAGGTAATGTAATTCTTATTATTATATTGTTCACAATTTTGGAAAATTAATAAGTGCATGGTTGTAGAATTAATAAGTGCATGGTTGTAGATAATAAAGTAAGCCTAACATTAAGATGTGTTTGAAAACGATGTCTAGGCTCACGTGCACGATCCTTTCTCAAAGGATGCTCGCCGATTGAGGAATTATCAGCCATTACTGAACTACCTTAGGATGCGGCAACTATGGGGAGCCCATAGGAGTGTTGATGATGGAGCTACTGCGGGTGGGGGAAATGGTGGTGATGAAGATGGCGGTTTTGATGAATTGGACTAGGTCTAGGTCATAACTTTAGGAATTTATTAGATTCTGAATGAACATTTTATGTGTTTTACGATTTAAGTTTTCATTTGTTGAACACAATGTGGGTTTGCTTATGCTTTTTATGACTTGGTTTGTGGAACTTTGATATGTTAGGTTCACTGACATTATTATGCACTTGATATTGGTTTGAAGTTTATTTTGGTTTCTTATGTATGGTGTTTTATTATTTGTCGTAGAAATTGTTCAAGCAATGACCAAAACATGGTCATAGACCCGATATATATGACACATGGCCGGAAGCACATTCGCAAGTACATGGGTACCGGGTCATTTGCGAGTAGAGAGGAAGCTAAACAATCATTTTTGGCGTATTGAGATATTCATGATAATGGGGGGAGGAGATAGTGCAAAAGCAATATCATAACTCAAACTTTTCATTTCGTTGCTTTCATGTCATGCTTGCTCTTATTATATATAGGTATTATTGTTTGGTAAATTAATTTGATTAATTAAAACATATTGTCAATTATGTATTCTTAATATGGATAATTATGTGTAATGAAATGAAAAAACACTTTGTTTAAATTTCAATTTATTATAAGTTTAGTATTTTGCTTATTCTTATAATAGGGGTAATTGAAGTAATTTGCCAATAATACCCATGAGATAATTTTGTTAAACTCTAAACAAACATGGGTATTTTGTACATGGGTATATCATATTTTAGTGAAATACCCGGGTATTTGTTTAGCCAACCAAACGCAGCCATCCAATTTACCCATCGAATGGTTGGTCATTTCACTTAACCATCAACATACCCAATTATATATATAACCATGATAATATTTGATACATACGAATCAAACGGCTCCTTAATGTAACTTGCAGCCTTTGCAAGAAAATTGGCTTAAAGACTTCCCGCATTAATTTATGTGCTTTAAAGTGACTTTATCTTTTAATTGCAACTTAAAGAATTGAGAATTCAACATTTTACAAACAAATTATGTGACTCTGGAGTCTGGACTACATGTATTTATATTCATTGAAAAGGAGAATTATATATATCCTCATGTTTATGTTCCCATGGGACACTATAGTAACTTTTTTTTTGAGGTAAAAGAAAAAAAAAATTCCTATGGAACACCACAATATTTAAAGCTTCAGACTTCTTACGAAATTATACGACAGATCTTGAATTCGAATGTTGAGATGAACGGGATGTGATTATGAGAGAGAAAAGTGCTACTGTCTGTTATGTAGCTCATTTCAACATAATATTCATGAGTAACAAAAAAAAAAATCCTCATATTTTTTTTAATAATAAGAACAATTAAGCAATATGTTAAATTATGGAAATTAACCAATAATATAATGCTCTCGATCCCCACCAAATCAGACCACTAAATGTTATTTATGTCTCATGTTTCCTTTCCCAGACTGACTCCCTAATCAAAACAGATATGTTTTTTTTAATACAAAGAACAAATATGTTAAATTATAGTATAGTGTTAAATTTCTTTTCATAATGTGGGAATGAATGATGAAATGTAGCAACTTGATCGAACCTTTGGGACCATATGACCAAAAACATCATAGTAAAACAGAAGACCTTAAAGCTAAGAACCAGTTGCAGGGGAGATAGGAGTTAAAGTGAAGGATGGGCACATTTGAATTTTGAAACCATAATTTCAAAAGTTTATGTGAATTACTACAGCCTATTCGCTGATAAAATGGTCCAGAGTCAACACCCATGACATATTTTTCTCGTTGGTGTTTTGTTATGCTTTGAACAATTGGGATGGAAGAATAATCATGGTGGTGGGGTCCAAATTGATATCTCCATTGATTTCCACTATTCTTCTTCTTAATTGGTTTGAAAATTAGAATTTAGAAAGTGCCCTCCTTCTGAGTTCTGCCCTCTGCACTAAACGCATGGAACATTTGCAGAATATTTTACGAAAATATTTGTAATTTCAACTTTATTTATTATCATTGTACTATTACATTAATATATATATATATATATTAATTGTTGGAAAATATCCAACATTAATATTAATTAATATATATATTAAGAAGTAAAGCATATACACATTACTTATTTTATTTGGGGCTGGATGATTATGAATCAATTATTTACAGAAAGTTACTATTAATCTTTGACATAATCATTACGCTTGTATACAAGAATAAAAGTAGTGTGAACTTTCACCAAAAAACAAGTAGTATGAACTTGATACTTATCTTGATATCAAATTTAGTTAGTAAGGTATATATATGGGTTTATATTTGATGCATTATCAGTGCATCAAATTCTATACACTATCGGTGAAGGAGGTGTTGGCGTATTGCCATCTCATTAATATGCAAATTTAAAAGCTTAGAGGTCCTCCGAGATAAATGTATATAACTTCATTTTAATTGATTTTATTTGGCAAAAAAAAGTTTAATTGATTTTTAATTTTTTTTGCTATATTCTTCCTTCTATCCGATTAAAAGAAAAATTGATTGATAAATTTCTGGACAAAATATATACTAAAAGAAAAATAGATAATCGTAAATTATAAATATGGGTACTAATATATACTATGACGTGGCTAAAAAATATATGTAGAGTTGGATAAAATAGAAACATGTTTGTTAGGCTTAAAAGATTAAAAGAAATGAGGGGAAAAAGAAATAAAATTTATGGTATTAAGGAATTTGATAACGGAAAATAAACACTGGGTAGTTGAGTGTCAAAATTTAAACCTCAGGAGTCATATTTGTTTCACTCAAAACCACAAGGTATATATATTTAATTTACTCATATTTGTAATTTCCATCAATTTAAATTTCATAAACTTTAAAAACCATCAAAATTCAAAATTCAGGGGTCATTTGTTTCACTCAAAACCACTGGGTATATATGTAACTTACCCATATTTGTAATGTCCATCAATTTAAATTTCATAAACTTCAAAAACCATATGAGCTTATAACATTGATTCAATGTATAAACGTCAAAATTAATTTGCCCAATATATCATATATGAATGAACAAAATACAATTAATGAAGAATTTAAATCAAAATAATGATAATTATTTTTAAAAATATATATGTTTTATTTACAAGATTCTCAAATTAAGAGGTGATTACACATGACATCCATAATAGGCTTACTTTATGAACAAAATTAATAGTATGTATAAGAATTTAATTTTAATTTAATTTAAACACATTGGGTCACGTGCAACACACGTGAAAGTGGGGACTAGTTTTATATAAATACAAAAAGATGTTTACATAATAAAGTTTTCGTGATGATGATATTTGAATGATAAAATTTAGGTATATATATACCCTATGATTTTTGAGTGAAACAAATATGCTCTATGAAGTTTAAATTTTGACACTTAACTATTCTGTGCTTACTTATCTTGACCAAATCTTTGACATCGTTAATTTTAAAATTACTAAAATGACCTTTTTGATCATTGTAGAATTACTAAAATTATTTTATACTATATTATATATGTTCTCGATCATTTTTAAGCAAACACATATTTACCAACTTGATGATTAGTTTTTACCAAAAAAAAAAACTTGATGATTAGGAGCTTGTGCTGATTTTGAACTTTATACAAATAGATGATCAAAATTATATATATAGATACTAACATACACTATGACTTGGCTAAGAAATGTATGTAGAGTTGGATAAAATAGAAACATATTTACTAGGCTAGAAAGAGCAAAGGGAATGAAGGGAAAAAATTGGATTATCAGTAATTTGATAATGGAAAATAAACAAATTCCATAAACTTATGAACAAAAAACAAATGATGCATGGATATAAATAAAGGTTTGTATTTAAATAATGTGAGAAAGAAATAACAAAACAGAAGACGAAGAACTCTTATTCAGAAACCACGAAAAAACTAAGTATAATACGAGGTCTTTTACACTATAATATACTCCTAAACTTAAGGCCTAAGAAACCTAAATGAATTGAAACTAGGAAACTGAATCTAGGAAAATATAAAATACTAAATTATTTTAACACCCTCCCTCAAACTTAAGATGCTAACTTGAGTTTGAAAACCAAAATGCAGTGGATAACAGATCAAAACAGCGGACATCGGGGATCAGATAACAGATAACGAAATCTGACAACAGAATCATCAGATCAAAAGCAGAATACGGGATCCAAAAGGTCAAACGGAATACGGGATCAACAGATCAAAAGCAGAAAACGGGACATAAAGGTCAAATGGAGTGGAATACGCAATTTCCTTCATCTTACAAACAAGATTTGCTAAAACAAAGCCCAAAAACGAGATCAGAGGATCAAAAATATGCAGAAAAGAGGTCTTACTCACGGAGGTCAAAGTCAATGGTCAACTATCAAAGTCAACATTGACGTGGCAGAAACTGACTGGTCAACAGGTTCAGATCTGGTCAACGTTGGAGTAGCAACTTTGACCGGCACGTGTGAGCCCCATGGTGATCGGATTGGATTGAAATTTTGCTGGGTGGCAGAGCGGAGCACATGCTATCCATCGGTGTTGGCGGTGCCGGAAATGGAGGTCGGGAAAAATTCAGATTTGGGCAAACGGATCGAAACGACAGATATATCGAAACAGAAAGAGAAATACAATTTTTTAGAAAAAAAATTAGAACCTAGCTATGGATACCAAGTTAACATAATGCAAGAGAAAATAACAAAACAGAAAACTGAGAAATCTTATTTAGAAACCACAAAAAAACTAAGTACAATACGAGGCCTTTTATACTATAACATACTCCTAAACTTAAGGCCTAAAAAACCTAAATGAACTGAAATTAGGAAACTGAATCTAGAAAAATATAATATACTAAATTATTTTAACACCCTTCCTCAAACTCAAGATGCTAACTTGAGTTTGAAAACCAAAATGGAGTGTATAACGGATCAAAACAACGGACATCGGGGATCGGATAACAGAGAACAGAATCATCCAACAGAATCATCAAGTCAAAAAGCAGAATACGGGACCCAAAAGGTCAAACGAAATACGAGATCAACAGATCAAGAGCAGAAAATGGGACATAAAGGTCAAATGGAGTGCAATACGCAAATTTATTCATCTTACAAACAAGATTTGCTGAAATAGAGCCCAAAAATGAGATCAGAGGATTGAAAATATGCAGAAAGGAGGTCTTACTCAAGGAGGTCATAGTCAAAGTCAAGGGTCAACTGTCAAAGTCAACATTGACGTGGCAGAAGCTGATTGGTCAATAGGTTTAGATCTGGTCAACACTGGAGCAACAATTTTGACCGGCGTGTGTGAGCCCCATGGTGATCGGATTGGACTGAAATTTTGTTGGGTGGCAGAGCGGAGCACATGCTATCCATCGGTGTTGGCAGTGTCGAAATTGGAGGTCGGGAAAATTCAGTTATGGGCAAACGGATCGAAACGACAAATAGATCGAAACAGAAAAAGTAACATGTATTTTTTTCTGACTTATTTCTCCCCTGACAGGGGCCAAAGTACAGGAACCGAGAAAAAAAAATTACAACCTAGCTCTGGATACCAAGTTAAAATAATGCGAGAGAAAATAACAAAACAGAAAACTAAGAAATCTTATTCAGAAACCAAGAAAAACTAAGTACAATACGAGGCCTTTTGTACTATAACATACTCCTAAACTTCAGGCCTAAGAAACCTGAATGAACTGAAACTAGGAAACTGAATTTAGAAAAATATAAAATACTAAATTATTTTAACTGTTTGTATATTGAAATAGTGTTTTGCCAATAGGCTTGTTTCTAGTGGAATATGCGGTAATGAATTAATTAACTCACTCAAACATGCTTTTCAATTTTCACTGCACCCTTGGACAGTGACGATTGGCTATCTAAACATGGGTGTGGTGCGTGAAGTAAGTTTTAATCGAACTGCGATAGCCAAGATGAACAAGTAAGATGCAGTGCGAATAGCCTCCTTATGCCAGAATCGAGAAGAAAAGGACATGAACGGGCTTTCTCACTATGAATGTCACTGCTACACAGATACATTTTAAGAACAAAATTAATTAACATAGTAATTAATTTGTGTTAAAAGAAAGAAAAAATGTTTTTTTTTCCAAAAATTTGAGAGAAAATATATTAACATGGAAATAGAACTTCTCATATCCTGGTAGCGAGAGAATTCCTCATTTCTTTTTATTTCTATGATGCTTTTTTTTTCTTTAGTTATGTTTCTCTTTTACAAATCAATGAAAGTTGTATTTTTTTCTTTGTTTCGATACTATTTCTTGCTTTACCATTTCTCTTACTAAACATATATATAGTGTAATGTCTAGTTGGGATATAACTAAAAGAAACTTCATATTCCCATTTTATTATTTCTATTTTTTAAGTTTAAAATCTTCGTATAGTTGCATCCAAATTGTTAGTTTAACTGGAAGATATACCGTGATTAAACCGTAAGATCCTGAATTCAAATCTCACGAGATATGAATTTACTTTATTTGTTTGTTAATTTAAACTGAAATATCATTGGATGTTTTGCCATTTTATGATTGTAATAAAATTACACTTCTACCTCTAAAAAAATCTTTGCACAGTTTTGGACTTTTTTACCTTGCATGTGGCTTTTTGCTAGCTCAAAAGTGTGAAGAGTTTTTTTTTTCTTTTGTTGAATAAAAGTGTGAAGAGTTGGACAATGGTTAAATGTTCTTATTCATTCACCAACCATCACTACGAAGTAGATAGTCTCCATTAATATCATGGAAAGTAGTGACAAATTAAGTCACCTACCAATATTTCGCAGCAACTATAAAGGATTTTGTAGATGATGGAATAACCTTTTAATAGACACTTGAATAACCTCAATGGACATCTAGAGCAAAAATTATGTAGTATTAAGTAGACCATCCATTCCTGCTAACCGAAATAAATCGTTTCCTCAATTCTTGGTAAATCACAACAATATGCAGCTATAAGAGCTTTCTCAGTGTGCAAAATGTCCATTATTAATCCTAAACAAACAACCAAAACAACAAAACATTAATTTAGTACAATCCCTAAACAACTTGACCCTAAAAAGTGCACTAACAGCAAGCAAAACCAAATATGCTCCTATCAACTAGCAGCGAGCAAAACCAAGTATGCTCCTATCAACTAGCAGCAAGCAAAACCAAGTATGCTCCTATCAACTAGCAGCGAGCAAAAACAATTATGCTCCTATCGACTACCAACAAGCAAAACCAATTATCCTCCTATCAACTACCAACAAGCAAAACCAATTATGTTCATATCAACTACCAGCAATCAAAACCAATGAAAAGTATGAACAAAGTATCTTCAAGCCATGAAGAAACCTTAAATCAACATAAATATTTAAAGAGCAACAACCAAAACCCCAAACTCAAGCTAAACTTGAGCCAAGTCTTTACCTTAGCAGACCACTTCAAGCTAAAGCTCCAAATGACAATGTCAGTGCAAACCAACTTAAAAACACATAAATCAAGTCTCAAATAAACAAAACAATACCAATTACTAAACCTAAAATCTGAAAATCTAAAAGAACAAAGGCTTACCGAATCTCTCAAAGCACAAACCCAAAAAATTAAGAGAAGCAATGGCCAAAAGAAAGCAACCCACGTTGAACCCTACGACAACAAAATCAAAGCCCACTAGTATGAACCCTAAGAATCTGAAAACTTTCGGAAAAATTAGAAACCATTCTATAAAACCCATACCCACCACGTAAAACCAAAAGAAAACAATAGAGATCGAGTTCGACACCCGGAAAAGAATGGCGGACGGCAGCTAATCACAAAATTTTCGGTCGAGGCGGCGAGAGGAATGGCGATTAAGTATTTGGCCAAAGGAGGGGTTGTGGCTTGAGGAAGATAAAGTTTGAAAATGGGGAAAAGAGGGATCGGGTTTTGAGTTGGGTAGAGGAGAAAAATTTTCAAAATCGAGGGTTAAAGTTGGAAAAAAAATTGAAGACATTAGGGCAATTTTGTAATTGCCCATTTAAGTGAGATACCCACGCGGGTCGCATTCCATGAGTATATCAGATACCCATGGTTCGCAAAGGGCATCACTTACCCACCCCGCATGGCCATCTGGCCACATGAGGGTAAGTAAGATACCCACAAGATACTCACCCAAACAAGGGTATATTCAAGATAAGCAGAGCTTACCCGGGTATATTTCCATTTACCCCAAAACAAACAGCCCTTATAAGATATATCGCAATAGAAACCAATAGTATCAAATTAAGCGCTATATCAAATTCATCAATGACATATCCTAGCCTTTTATTGAGGGGTCGAATAATTTCCTTAACTCCATAAGAATAGTCGAAGTAATTTTACCAATGTTTTTAGGCAGCTTGTCAAGTTCAAGCGTTTCATGCTTACATTTATAATAAACCATAAATAAAAAAATGGGCGAGATAAGGCGAATGACTGATGCTTGAGTCATGATTGACTTCTGGGTGCTGTTGTTGAGGGTTTGGAGGATTTTAGAAGGGGTTTTGATTCTGAAGGAGTATTGAGTATAAAATTAATATGATCGTAATCATGATACATATAAATATTATTAGATGGCCCAGTTCCACCACGTCATCTATGGTCCTAACTGATAAAATTGTGACAACTCAAAATCATTCCTAAAAGTTATGCACAAATTTAGCAGCAAGTCTAACCCCGAGTTTAACTAGGTGAGATTTACTGGGTAAGTTCCGAATTGTCACAATTTTATTGGTAGGGACCATGGATGACATGGTGGAACAGGTCTACCTAATAATTTTTCCATTAAAAAGATGTTCATTTATTCAATTGTAAAGCCTGTTACGTCGATACGTGGGTCAAATAACTTATAGTAGAAAATATAATACCCTAGGTAAAAATATTACATGAAAAAGGTTTGCAATATGTTGCAGAATCCATGAAATGAGCTCAATATGCCACAAAAAAGCTAAAAATTTTCACGATAAGCTGATTTTTCTTAACCTAAAAATAAAAACATATTAAGTATAATTGTCAAATTATGAAACGTATCAGAGCAAATAATATCTTTGTTTAAATTCATTTGAAAAAACTTTAGGATTTAGTATCCAAAACACAAATTTGTTTTATCTGTTTATCACTATTTTTAATCCATTCTTTCCATTAATTTTTAATTACAATTGTCGTTAGTGCCTCTTTAATCTGAAGCAAAGATATAGTGACAAGCAAATCAGGTCTTAATTGCCTTTAAAAGCTCTAATTTTGAATGCCTTCAAAAATTTGATATCTTGATATCATCTTGAGACGTGACATTAATAATTTTAAATTTTAATGGAGGTACACTAGATTTTGACAATTCATTCTCTTTTTCTATGATATATATTTGTAAAATAATAAAATTCTGCATGATGTATTTTTGATCAATTCATTCTATCTTATCATTCACATGCATATTATATTTCAAGAAAATAGAAACTTCGATTGACAAAATGTAGAAATATCAGGTGAAAAAAATGCTGCCACTACTCTAAACGTTGATAATATTCTACTAGGAATCACATAATATATGAAACTAATACGACAGTCATCAGGATACAAATACATATTAATAATGAATCAAGATATATGTTCATTTATTCAATTGCAAATCCTTTACTTGGTCCCGTAGGTCGAAGAACTTATATTATAAAATGTGGTGCGTTGCTTAAAAATATTAAGGTGAGGGGTCCACAATATGTTGCAGAACCCATGTATTGAGCTTAATATGTCACGAAACGTTAAAAATGTTCATCAACTTAGACTAAGTTTTGCACAAGGCCCACTAACGTGGTACATACAATTGGTATGAGAGCCAAGGATACAGTAGCTTTGGGCCCCTCGCGGCCATGATATAGTAGCTGAACCATCTAAATCTCCTCCTCCCACTTCCACCCTCCAGGACAAAATAAAAAACAATTGGAGCTGGTCATTAGGATTTGCTCCTTCTTTTTAATTCTGTCCTTCCTTAAATCACTTTTAATTCCCTCGAGAGTAAAAAAAAGCTCTGTGAGTTTGCTTTTCAATATTACAATTGATCATGTTTTATCTTTCCTGCCATTTGTATTGGTTTTCATAACCACTACAATCTTTGTTGGGTCGATTAAGAAGCACTTCGATTAATTTCACTTTAAAATCTTCGACGACTGGTTTGACATAGGAGACAGTGTTAAAGTACAAGGTAAGGATCACACAGTCCTACAGATAGCATATGATGTCGCCATATTTGAACGTGCTGGAAAAATTTTATTGGTCTCATATCCAATTGTGAAGCTCTACAAAAAGACTGTCTGCGGAATTAGAAAATGCAGAGTTTTTGATGAGATGCTGAAGAGAAAAGTTGATTTGAAGGAGAAAAGAGATGAGGATTTACTGTGCGGATGAGATCCTATGCCTTAGCACATGTCTGAATGTTGGTAATTCAAAAGCAATTCCTTCCACTAGATACTACAGACAAGCATATTCAAAATATCCAATTGTTGATAAAAATATAATTCTAACTGTATGATGAATTGGTTCTGATACTAATATAAGATAGAAACTAGTAGTATCAAATTAAGCACTATATCAAATTCACAATGTCATAGCCTAACACTTTTTTTTTTACCTTTTTTTTTGCAAATTAAATAGACAGTTTATAATGTAAATATATGTCTATTTTCTTAGGAGGCTTGCAATTTTTTTGCGTACGTTACAATCAAATACTTATAACAGTCAATCATTGACTCGATTATCATTACAGGTTTATTGAGTTTAAAATAAAACTCATTATCCACTATTTATTAGGCATGCTGAAAAAAAACCTATTTTACTTAACTGCAATAAGAGAAGATCATCATTAAGGAAAGTGGGTGGTTTTGCTAAGTGAGAAAATGATGGCATTGTAGTTGTATTCGTTGGATTTTTAGAATTGTTAGCCAACAATTCCCAATGAATCTGATTAGCGCCTCTTAGGGATCGAATCATTTCCTTAATCCCATATATTAAGCTGATTATAAGAATAGCACAAGCAATTTCACCAATATTTTTAGGCAGTTCGTCAAGTTAAGGTGTTTCTTGATTAAAATTATAAGCTAAAACAATTGTTGAATGCACCGCAAAAACGATGGGTGAGATAGGGCAAATGACTGATGCTTGAGTCATGACTGATTTTTGGGTGCAGATGTTGAGGTTTTTGAGTAATTCGTCAGGGTTTTGATTGTGAAGGAGTACTGAGGATAAAATTAATATGGTAGAAATCATGATACGTTTAAATATTTAAAAGGCAGTAAAAAAATGTTCATTTATTAAACTGCAAAGCATGTTGCTTCGATCTGTGGGTCGAATAACTTATGCTAGAAAATGTGATGCGCTAGTATAAAATGTTACGAGGACAAGGTCAGTAAAATGTTGCAAAATCAATGTAATGGTCTCAACTTAAACTAAACTAAGTTTTGGAAGTCCCTCCAACATGATCCATACAATTGGTATTAGAGCGAAAGAATACATTTTTGATATAATAGATTGTGTCCTGTTCGTCTCCTGTCGTCTCTTTGTTTTAAAACTCATTCCATTGATTTTGTTGTCCTCTCTTTTTAAACTAAAACAATTGATTGGCCTTTTCTTATATTTCATAAATTCGCAAGTTCTTTGTTTTTTTCCCGTGGCTTATGCGCTGTGTTACTTACTTTGGGCCCCTTGCTGCCATGATACAGTAGCTGAACCATCTAAATCTCCTCCTCCCACTTCCACCCTTTAGGACAAAATCAAAATCAATTGGAGCTGATCATTAGGATTTGCTCCTTCTTTTTAATTCTGTCATTCCTTGAATCACTTTTAATTCCCTCGAGAGTAAAAAAAAGCTCTGTGAGTTTGCTTTTGAATATTACAATTGATCATGTTTTATCTTTCCTGGCATTTGTAGTGGTTTTCGTAACCACTACAATCTTTGTTGGGTCGATTAAGAAGCACT
The DNA here is from genome assembly GCA_001974825.2 of Corchorus olitorius. Classification (NCBI taxonomy): domain Eukaryota; kingdom Viridiplantae; phylum Streptophyta; class Magnoliopsida; order Malvales; family Malvaceae; genus Corchorus; species Corchorus olitorius. Next base: position 32,128 of record AWUE01020342.1, on the reverse strand, counting down.
TCGATTGATTTCACTTTAAATTCTTCGACAACTGGTTTGACATAGGAGACAGTGGTAAAGTACAAGGTAAGGATCACACAGTCCTACAGATAGCATATGATGTTGCCATATTTGAACGTGCTGGAAAATTTTCATTGGTCTCATATCCAATTATGAAGCTCTACAAAAAGACTGTCTGCGGAATTAAAAAATGCAGAGTTTTAATGAGATGCTAAAGAGAGAAGCTTATTTGGAGGAGAAAAGAGAGGATGAGATCCTATGCCTTAGCACATGTCTGAATGTTGGTATTTCAATAGCAATGCTTTCCACTAGATAGTACAATCAAGCATATTCAAAACATCCAATTGTTGATAGAAATATAATTCTAATTGTATGATGAATTGGTTCTGATACTAATATAAGATATATCACAAAAGAAACCGGTAGTATCAAATTAAGCTCTATATCAAATTCACAATGTCATAGCCTAACCCTTTTTTTTCGCAAATTAAATAGACAATTTATAATGTAAATATATGTCCATTTCCTTAGGAGGCTTGCAATTTTTTTGCGTACGTTACAATCAAATACTTATAACAGACAATCAATGACCCGATTATCATTACAGGTTTATTGAGTTTAAAATAAAACTTATTATCCGCTATTTTTTAGGCATGCTTAGAAAAACCTAGTTTACTTAACCGCAATAATAGAAGACCATCATTAAGGAAAGTAGGTGGTTTTGCTGGTTGAGAAAATGATGGCATTGTAGTTCTCGCACTCGTCGGATTTTTAGAATCGTTAGCTAACAATTCCCAATGAATCTTATCAGCGCCTCTTAGGGATCGAAGCTGATTATAAGAATAGCCCAAGCAATTTCACCAATGTTTTTAGCCAGTTCATCAAGTTCAGGTGTTTCTTGATTAAAATTATAAGCTAAAACAATTGTTGAATGCACACAAAAACGATGGGTGAGATTGGGCAAATGACTGATGCTTGAGTCCTGCCTGATTTTTAGGTGCCGATGCTGAGGTTTTTGAGTAATTTGTAAGAGGTTTTTATTGTGAAGGAGTACTTGAGTCATGATACGTTTAAATAATTAAAAGGCAGTAAAAAGATGTTCATTTATTCAACTGCAAAGCATGTTGCTTCGATCTGTGGGTCGAATAACTTATGCTAGAAAATGTGATGCGCTAGTATAAAATGTTACGAGGACAAGGTCAGTAATATGTTGCAAAATCAATGTAATGGTCTTAACTTAAACTAAACTAAGTTTTGCAAGTCTCATCAACATGATTCATACAATTTGTATCAGAGCGAAAGAATACATTTTTTAGTTAATAGATTGTGTCATGTTCGTTTTAGTCGTCTCTTTGTTTTAAAACTCATTCCATTGCTTTTATTCTCCTCTCTTTTTAAACCAAAATAATGGATTGGTCTTTTCTTATACTTCATAAATTTGTAAGTTCTTTGTTTTTTCCCGTGGCTTATGCGCTGTGTTACTTACTTTGGGCCCCTCGCGGCCATGATACAGTAGCTGAACCATCTAAATCTCCTCCTCCCACTTCTTCCTCAGGACAAAATCAAAATCAATTGGAGCTGATCTTTAGGATTTGCTCCTTCTTTTTGATTCTGTCCTTCCTTAAATCACTTTTAATTCCCTCGAGAGTAAAATAAAGCTCTGTGAGTTTGCTTTTCAATATTACAATTGATCATGTTTTATCTTTCATGGCATTTCTACAATCTTTGTTGGGTCGATTAAGAATCACTTCGATTGATTTCACTTTAAATTCTTCGACGATTGGTTTGACATAGGAGACAGTGGTAAAGTACAAGATAAGGATCACACAGTCCTACAGATAGCATATGATGTCGTCATATTTGAACATGCTGGAAAAATTCCATTGGTCTCATATCCAATTATGAATCTCTACAAAAAGAATGTCTGCGGAATTAAAAAACGCAGTTTTTGATGAGATGCTGAAGAGAAAAGCTGATTTGAAGGAGAAAAGAGAGGAGAATTTACTGTGCGGATGAGATCCTATGCCTTAGCACATGTCTAAATGTTGGTAATTCAAAAGCAATTCCTTCTACTCTATACTATAGACAAGCATATTCAAAACATCCAATTGTTGATAGAAATATAATTCTAACTGTATGATGAATTGGTTCTGATACTAATATAAGATATATCACAAAAGAAACCGGTAGTATCAAATTAAGTACTATATCAAATTCACAATGTCATAGCCTAACCTTTTTTTTTTTGAAATTAAATAGACAGTTTATAATGTAAATATATGTCTATTTCCTTAGGAGGCTTGCAATTTTTTTGCGTACGTTACAATCAAATACTTATAACAGGCAATCATTGACCCGATTATGATTATAGGTTTATTGAGTTTAAAATAAAACTTATTATCCACTATTTATTAGGCATGCTGAGAAAAACCTATTTTACTTAACCGCAATAAGAGAAGACCATCATTAAGGAAAATGGGTGGTTTTGCTGGGTGAGAAAATGATGGCATTGTAGTTGTCGCATTCGTCGGATTTTTAAAATCGTTAGCTAACAATTCTCAATGAATCTTATAAGCGCCTCTTAGAGATCGAATAATTTCCTTAATCCCATATACTAAGCTGATTTTAAGAATAACTCAAGCAATTTCACCAATGTTTTGAGACAATTCGTCAAGTTCAAGTGTTTCATGATTAAAATTATAAGCTAAAAAAATTGTTGAATGCACCGCAAAAACGATAGGCGAGATAAGCCAAATAACTGATGCTTGAGTCAAGACTGATTTTTGTGTGCAATGTTGAAGTTTTGGAGTAATTCGTAAGGGGTTTTGATTGTGAAGGAGTACTGAGGATAAAATTAATATGGTAGAAATCATGATACGTTTAAATATTTAAAATGCAGTAAAAAGATGTTCATTTATTTAACTGCAAAGCATGTTACTTCGATCTGTGGGTCGAATAACTTATGCTAGAAAATGTGATGCGCTGGTATAAATTGTTACGAGGACAAGGTTAGTAATATCTTGCAAAATCAATGCGCTGGTATAAATTGTTACGAGGACAAGGTTAGTAATATCTTGCAAAATCAATGCAATGGTCTCAGATTAAACTAAACTAAGTTTTGGAAGTCCCACAAACGTGGTCTATACAATAGGTATCAGAGTAAAAAAAAAAAGTTTTGAGTTAATAGTTAGTGTTTTTTGTCTGTCTCTTGTCGTCTCTTTATTTTAAAACTCATTCCATTATTTTTGTTCTCCGCTCTTCTTAAACCAAAACAATTGATTGGCTTTTTCTTATACTTTATAAATTCGCAAGTTCGTTGTTTTTTCCTGTGGCTTATACGTTGTGTTACTTCCTTTGAGCTCCTCGTGGCCATCATATAGTAGCTGAACCATCTAATTCTCCCCCTCCCTCTTCCCCCCTCCATGACAAAATCAAAATCAATTGGAGCTAGTCTTTAGGATGTGTCCCTCTTTAATTCTATCCTTCCTTAAATCGCTTTTAATTCCTTCGAGAGTAAAAAAAAGGCTCTGTGAGTTTGCTTTTCATATTACAATTAATCTTGTTTTATACAATTGTTGATAGAAATACAATTCCAACAGTATGATGATTTGTTTTGATAGTAGTAAAAGATATACAACAAAAGAAACCAATAGTATCAAACTAAGCACTATATCAAATTCATCTATATCATAGCGTAACCTTATGTCTTTTTTTTTTTTTACTTTTTTTTTCAAATTGAGTAGACAGTTTATAATGTAAATGTATGTCCATTTCCTTAGGAGACTTGTAATTTTTTTATGCACGTTACAATTAAACACTTATAACAGACAATCATTGACCCGTTTATCATTACAGGTTGATTGGAATTAAAATAAAACTCATAATCCATAATTTATTGGACATGCTGATAAAATCCTATTTTACTTAACCGCAATAAGAGAAGTCCAACATTACATAATTCAGAAGCACTCAAAGGCTCGTCATTCTCTGCCTTTTCCTTGGTGGTCCTAAGGGAGGTGAATCGGTAATGATGGTCTTCTATGATGACCACATTACCAAAAGTGAGTGGTTTTGCTAGGTCAGAAAATGATAGCACTGTAGTTGTCGCCTTCGTCGTATTTTTAGAATCGTTAGCCAACAATTCCCAATGAATCTCTTCAGCGCCTCTTATGGGTCGAATAATTTCCTTAACTCCATATACTAAACTGACTATAAGAATAGCCCAAGCAATTTCACCAATGTTTTGAGGCAACTCGTCAAGTTCAGGTGTTTCATGATTAAAATTATAAGTTAAAACAATTGTTGAAAGCACCGCAAAAACGATGGGCGAGATAAGGCAAATGACTGATGCTTGAGTCACGACTGACTTTTGGGTGCCAATTTTGAGGTTTTGGAGTAATTCGTAAGTGGTTTTGATTGTGAAGCAGTACTGAGGATAAAATTAATATGGTAGAAATCATGATATGTTTAAATATTAAAAAGGCAATAAAAAAAATGTTCATTTATTCAACTACAAAGCATATTGCTTCGATGTAGCAAAAAAAAAAACATATTGCTTCAATCTGTGGGTCGAATAACTTATGGTAGAAAATGTGATGCCCTGGTTTAAACTGTTACGAGGACAAGGTCAGCAATATCTTGCAAATCAATGCAATGGTCTCAATATGTCACAAATTCACAACAGAAACCAATTAATAATGGTTAATAAAATAAAAACTTTCCTTTACATGTTTGTCAATATTTGTACATATAAACATTTTATTATAATAAAAGGGTCCTTATCACATCAATTCCAACATAAGATATATCACAAAAGAAACATATAGTATTAAATTAAGCACTATGTCAAATTCATCAATGTCATAGTTCTCTTTGAACTTTGTTCCTCAAAAGGCTGTAAAGGGTCAAGCATTAGCTGACTTTTTAGCAGATCACCCTTGTCAAATGACTTTGCTCGAATTGGATGAGGTTATGGTGTTTGAACCTGTTCCATGGATTTTGGAATTTGATGATTCTAAAACTGAATTAGGGGCAAGAGCTGGAATAGTTTTGATCTCTCCATCTGGAAAAGTATTCAAGTTTTAATTCTCTTTATTGTCCACATGTTCAAATAATCAAGCTGAATATGAAGCTTTAATTGTTGGTTTAGAGTTATTGTTGGAACTTAAAGCTTATTTAGTATTGGTTAAAGGGGATTCATAGTTGGTTATTGGACAATTATCTGGTATATATCAGTGTATAAGTCCAGTGATGCATTCTTACTATAAAATAGCTCAAGGCCTACTAAATCAGTTTGATGAAACCAAGTTCGAGTTCATTTATAGAGAAGAAAATTCTTCTGCAAATGATTTGGCACAAGTAGGGTCAGGATATAAGAAGGAAGATTTTATTGAGTTTAAGCCTCAACCATTAGATTCTGCTTTGACTAGGACTTGTGAAAAAGGTCAAATATGTGAAATAACAACAGTAACAAGTTCAGAAGATTGGAGAGAGCCTATTAAACGGTATTTGGAAAAACTTGATAGTAAAACTGATCAAGTGATCAAGGTAAGGGCTATGCAATATTGTTTAGTAAACAATGAATTGTTCAAAAGAGGAACGGATGGGATTCTCCTGAAGTGTACAGATAAAAGGGAATCTATGAGGGTTATGGGAGAAGTTCATGAAGGCATGTGTGGATCACGTCAAGTTGTAAAGAGAATGATGTGGTTAATCAAAAGATATGGTTATTATTGGCCAACTATGGGAAAAGATTACCATAGATATGCAAAAGGATGTCAAGCTTGCCAAAATTATGGACCAATTCAAAGAGGTCCTGCTTCAGAAATGAAATATATTTTGAAGTGTTGGCCTTTTAGGGGTTGAACAATACACATTATTGGTGCAGTGACACCAAAGACAACCAACTCAGATAAGTATATTTTAGTAGCTACAGATTATTTTACAAAATGAATTGAAGCAGCATCTTACAAATCCATTGACACGGATGATGTAATAGAGTTCATTAAAAATAAGATTCTGTTTAGATTTGGGATACTGGAAACAATCACTACAGATCAAGTAATAGTATTTGGAGATATTCTAAAAGAGTACTTGTCTACATTTGGTATTAAGCTTTTACATTCAACACCATATTTTTCCCAAGCAAATGACCAAGTTGAGTCATCAAATAAAATCATAAAACAAATTCTGGAAAAAATGATTACAAATGAACCAAATAAATGGCCAAAACTTCTTCCAAAAACTTTGTGGGCTTTTAGGACATCTAAAAGAACTGCAACAGGTACAACACCTTATGCATTAGTCTATGGACATGATGTTGTGCTACCAGTTGAAATAAATGTAAAATCATTAAGGATTCAAATCCAGAATGAGTTATTGCCAGAGGAATATGCAGAAATGATGCATTTAGAGAAAATGGATTTAGCTGAGACAAAGATCCAAGCTTTTGAAAGTATGCAGAAACAAAAATTGCAAGTTGCAAAGGCATATAATAAAAAGCCGAAGCCTAAATCGTTTAAGAATGGTGATTTAGTGTGGAAAACAGTGTTACCATTAGGAGTTAATGATCATAAGTTTGGAAAATGGTCTCCTAATTGGGAAGGTCTTTTTTAGGTTAATAAAGTGCTTGGAGGGAATGCTTATCATTTGCAAGATCTGGATGAGACCAATCATCCTAGAAATATAAATGGTAAGTATCTTAAGTTATATGTCCCAAGTGTGTGGGATAATTTTGGAGAAGAATAAGTGAATTAATAATTTGAAATACAAGAAAGTTGTAGTCAAAGTAGTTGAAAATTCAGTACAGGATCCAATAAAAGATAAGTGCTGATTACAGAATTAATAGAAATATTTATTGGAAATGTAAAGAAACTGTTTCAACATAGAGAAAATCTATCAAGTTAGGTGAGGCATAGGCACAGCCATATCTCATTCATCCAATTCTTCTTCTTCAATCATCATTTCCTGAGTAAAGGATTGAAATAACTAAATTTTTCTGTGAGCTTGGAATGAAAAGCTTTATGAGATTTGAAGAGAATACCTCAGTTTCAGAATCAGGGTGTTCTGGAGTAGGAGGACTTTGTTGTTCAGGTTCTTCAGGGAGATTAAACAGTGGATGTTGTGGAGGACTTTCAGCTTTTAGAATGAAATTAGTCACACGAACAACATTGTTGTTCAAACCACTGTCTTTCATTAGGGCAAGTGACTTTGTATTCTGGAAATTTGAAGAGATGCATGGTTATTTTAGCAAAAGAGTTTAAATTCTTTTATATAAAGAGTAGTGATTACTTACAGCTGAAATCAGGCAATTAGAAAGTATTTGCTCAATCGATTGTCTCCTGAAAAAGGAAAAACCAGCTTGATTCCACCAAAAGGAGTAGTTAGGATGAACTCTAATAGAAGGTCTGAAGGGGAAGAATGTTCTTCTAACACATGCAGTCATTGATGCATTGAAAGAATGGATTGCATCCATTTCCAAAGGTTCTCTGACATTCGCTACTAGAGAAAATCCAGAGTTGGCTGTGAAGAAACTAGGTACAGGAATTTCCTATTGCATCCCAAATTGCCTTAAAGCAAATTGAGAGGAATAAGTAACAGAGAATAGGAAATGAGGCAATAATCCATGTCTTTGGCGACCAATTAAGTTTTCAGAACTTAAGAAAGAAGTCCAAGCATCCAAGAATGAGAAGAAATCTAGATGATCATCATCAACCTGTCTATTGGCAGAAATAAATAAAGGCTTGTGGCTGTCATTGAGATGCTTATATGGGATGAAGAAATCAGGAGTGGTAGGCTTAAAAGTATATAAATACTTGATGACACCAGTGAAGGAAGGAAAAATGGGATTAGCAAACAAATGACTCCTTAATGTATGATTATCAAAAACAAGAGAAGGAAGTCTGTAATGTTGGTTCGACTGATGAAAGTATAAAGTAAACCATACTTTGAACAACCATAGTGGGCCTTCACATTTGGATGTACCCCTTCCCATCCTATCTACCAAAGTACTCATGCCCTTATAAGCATATGCTAAGATTAATGGAGGGAGATCTACCATTCTTCCTTGAGCTAAGAGTTCAGCCGATGGAACACAATCAAAACATGATTGAATTGGAATGCAAAAGATAAATTTGCATAGCAAGTATAATAAAAAAGCAACATGTTCGAATTCTCCAATTTCAATTTCCGACACACAAAATTGGCGTTTGAAAGAACGAAAGGAATGATAAAAAGATTTCAAGGGAAAACTTGAAATAAAGGGATTGAAAAAATCCTGATGACCATATTGGAATGATGAGTTCTTGAAACCAGTCAATACTACTACGTCTCTAATGGTCAAAGTCATCCAACCAAAGGGAAAAATAAACAGGTTATATTGAGGGGACCAAAAAAGAGGCAGAGTAGCAAAAATGTGATGATCATGCCTAGGAATCGAATTACACAATTCAAGCATAGAAAGAATTCCTAGTTGACACCAAGAAGCTAAAAAACTAGGATAAAGTTTGAGATACCATTGTTTGAAGTCACCATCAAAAAATGGCCATTCTTGAATAGGAAAGTCATCGCCACAAAAAGTTTCAAGAATTGCTACCCCAGGAGTGTGCATCAAAATGTCTTGATTATTTGGTAGTGGCAACTTGGCAACCATGTTTCCATGGAATTGGCATTCGAAGAAGTTAGTCCTGATGTAGTAACTCATCAAGGTGTGACATGCAAGGCAAGAAACCTGACATTGATCGGATTCTAAGACTAGAAAACAGGTGATCAGGAAGAGTAGAAATCGAAGTGAACAATTCTTCAACAAGAGGAGAAGTTAATCTAAGAGAAACCACGTTCAAAGAAGTTTTGAATTAGTGGGAAGTTAATTGAATATCAAAGACATATTAACTGTCAATTAAGAGAAGTTGAAGGGTTCAGAGCCGTTGTTAGTTTGGGAAAGTGAAACTTTCAAACGGGCAAGATGAAATTAAATGGTAATAAATCAAATAATGATGACATAAATAAATATTTGATTTGGGGGTAATTGTTGGGTTGCAAATTAAATATTAGGGTCGGACCTAATATACTTGGGCTTTTGGAGAGTAATCCAAATATATTTTTGGGCTTGGATCTAATTACTAATGGACTTATGAGATGATAAGGCCTTAGTAGTTAATTATGAAGTCAGTTATGGTTATTTAATTGAGTTAATGGCCGATTATTTCTACTTAAAATGGGAACAAACTAAATGCAATTCACATGCTGAATTAATTTCGGATGAGTGGTTAATTAACCACTAGTTTGGACACTATTAATAAGAGTTTTTCTTATGTCCAAAGGGTTGGCAAATTTATCACAGACAAGAAGTCAAGAAAACCTCATAGTTGTCTAGATTTTTAGAAGTAACCCTTAGAATTAGCTTAACTTTGCAAATTAGGAGTAGTTCCCTGAACTTAGAATCTCTTTCAAGCTCTTGTAATCAAGTATTTGAGATCATTGAATCTCAAACCCTTTGTATTTTCCTAGTGTTCTTAATAAAATTCTCTAATTTAAAACAATTGCAATCTTTTATTTAGATATCAATTTCCCACTCTTGCATAAAAGAAACAAGGGTGAAAACCTTTACATTTTTGGCATCAAACAAAGATGTACTGCATTTTTAATCAATATGGCTTCAACGAAAAGTGATGAATGCATTATCATGAAAAGAATTATGTTGACCTGGACGTTAGCGGATCCTATGCCTTACTGGGCAGATGAAATCACATGCCCTAGCATGTGAAGGGTTGGGTCCTGATTTAAGCAATTAGTCAAAGTAAAAAAGAAAAAAACTTAAGCCAACTCTTAATTACTTCTTAATTTGAAGGAGTAAAATTCAAACTGTACCACCTCAAATGCTTGAAAACAAACCGTAACCTACTAGAAGTAAAAAGTATATGTATTCTTTAGAAAGGAGCAATATGTTTAAACCTCTTATAAAAAAGAGACAAAGATGGAATTTGGTGAGCCCACCGAGGGATCTTGATGTGCTTTTTTAAGTTGTATCGTTCCTAACAAAGAGTAAGAAAGTGATCTTGAATCGATTGACGAATATTGGGTTCCAAAATTTGGCCACATTTTTAGACCTTTACATATGCCTAAAAATAAAGCCAACATTAATGTATTTCCCTTTTGATCTCCTCTCCATGTGATACGAATATCTCTTTCTCAATCAACACTTTATGGATGCTAGCTAATTGTATAGTATATATACGTAATAGCTAACTAATTATGGGCCTCCTTTTTTTTTATAGAAATCATAAAGCTTAAATTTGCTTCTCAATATTTAAAATTTTATCATTCTTGGATTTTCCATTTGACCTTGTAAAGTAATTTGTTTAATTCATTGCATCTTAATTTTGCTTTACTAATTAAGAATTATTTTATATTTCTATAAAACCCATACCAAACCCTATCAATTTATCTACCAATTTGCAGCTGCAGGTTTTACCACTCTACATTATGGCTAAAACCTTGCTCAATATTTTGATCATTTCCATACTTCTCTTACTCTCCTTAACTTTTTCCTCTGCAAAATCCCATCGTTTTTCAACAACCATCTCTCCCGAAACACTAGGACTCGACAAGGAAGAGAAGCTGAGCCACTTGCACTTTTACTTCCACGACGTAATAGGCGGACCCAAACCTACGGCGGTTGAAGTAGCCAGGGCACCCACGACCAACACTTCCGCCACTTTCTTCGGCCTCATGGCGATGATGGACAACCCTTTGACGGTCGGACCGGAGCCGGACTCCGAGCTCGTGGGAAGAGCGCAAGGGATTTATGCGTCGGCGTCGCAAACCGAAGTGGGTCTGTTGATGGTTTTGAACATGGCTTTCACTCAAGGTAAGTACAATGGGAGTAGTCTTAGTGTTTTGGGGCGTAACTCCGTGTATAAAAGGGTGAGGGAGATGCCGGTCGTCGGCGGAAGTGGGGTTTTCAGATTTGCTCGTGGCTATGCTCTGGCCGAGACTCACTTTGTTAATGTTACTACTGCTGTTATGGAGTACAATGTCTATGTCTTCCATTATTGATTGTGTTCTCATGTTCTGGATATTTTTTTTATTCCAGTGTTAATAATGAACTTTTATTATATCATCACTTTAAATTAGTAATAAGATTTTCGCGATCTTACTTGAACAGGATCTGTTCTATCGGTATCCTTTAGCACAAATTAGTACTACGATTTTCGGGCCAAAACGAAAATTAAATTAAGATTTTAAAATTCTTTTTGAGCACACAAAAAAAGATTATGCGCTCACGTGTTTTACTAGTCATTCTAATTTCTCTTTAATTACTGTAGTATGTTTTCTTTTAATTGCATATCTATACTCAACAAGCCCTTAAATTTTCTCACTTGACTCACATAAGCCCTTATACTTTAATTTGTACGCCCAAATAATTAGTGACAATATTTCAATTTAAATGTATATACCTAATTTTGTGATAATATTATTATAAGAATAATAATAATAATAATTAATATAATCCTGATATATATGAAAGGGTTTATTTAGGTAGAAACTAGAAACCAAAGGTTTAAACTTAAAGCTTAATTATTCACGTACAATAATAAAAACATAAGGGCTTATCTGGGTAAAGTCAACGAGTTTAGGGGCCTTTTTAGTATTTATGTCTTTTCTTCTCCTTTTGTTTCCTTTTCGGTGTTGTTGCTATTTTTGTTGTGACTTGTGAGGTAAAATAGCGAGGACTCCCTTTTGCAGTTTGCTTCTAAAGTTTTTATTTTTTTATTTTTTTTAAAGTAGTTTGACCTTTGGTAATTTTTTTTGGTTTAATGTATTTTTTTGCCTCCTGAACTTGTATGATTTTGACTTTTTTTTTTTCTAAACTTTAATTTTGAACGTTTTACCTCCTGAATTTGCAGTTTTGAGGGATGTTAGTTATCTCAAACGACTGGCGTGACGGCACCGTCACGTTGCTGACCCAAAATGCCACGTGGCAATGCCACGTCGGACCAATACACAGACATGGCATTGGCACGCGGCATTTTTGTGCCATGTCAGCAATGAGACGACGCCGTCACGCCCCTACCGTTTGAGAGGGACTAATGTATCTCCAAATTGCAAGTTCATGAGGCAAAACGTCCAAAATTAAAGTTTAGGAAACAAAACATCAAAATTGTACAAGTTTAGGGGCAAAAGGTCATTAAGCCAATTTTTGTTTGGGTGTTTATGAAGTGATACCCAATTAATATTGTCTTAGGTAGGTAGGCCTATCATAATGGGTCGAGCCTTTTTTTTTTTATCAAATAATCACTTTAATTAATCAATAATCATAAATTACAAATAACGGGGGGAATAGTCCCGCACTGCACCACACGATAATCCAACTCAATTTTAGCTAGAGAATGTGCAAATACATTATCTTTCCTATTTACAAATTGAAGCGTACATAAATCAAATAGGATTGCAAAATCTCTAATTTCATCTATAACTACCAAACATACCAAATACGTACACAAACAAATAAATTACAAACTAAACTCACATTCCGTGAGACTAGAACCCAAGACCTCATGGTCTAAGTACACTAGAACTAAGACTCCAACACTCTACCAACAGGCCAAATGCGGGATGGCGGATCTTTGGCTTATCACTCTTCCGTCTTTTGAATTAAATGATCAAATTTTTGCTTAACATTTAGATCAATTTTTAAGTAGAGTATAATATAATAATTTATATAATTTGATTTGATTAGAAAAAGAGGTGAAACATTTTCAAACTTAATTAACTCAAAATGAGCATCTTCAGATCTTTATTTCATCGTGTTCAAAAAAGTTGCCCTTATTTTACCAAATTAATACGATGTTAGAATATCTCAATTTGAGAAATGACAAATTACGAATCGAATTGATAATTTAGACATCACAAAAAAGCACTTCAATTTAAGCCTATTGACGATGATCCTATGTACTCGAGTTTGTGGGAGTTATCACTCAATCAAGACTAAACTATACATGTAATCATATATTCATTCTTAAATCATACCATAATTAATGGCTAAAAATCTATATCTACCCATAAAATGAATAAAAAATTTATTTGAAACTAAATTTCATGTCAAAAATCCTATCTTAATTTTAACGTCCATATAATTGTAAAAAAATTCATTTGGTACCATACTTTATTTTAAAGTTCTATCCCAAAAAATAATAAAGTTTTACATTTCAAAGTAAAATGCATTTAAAATGTTACCTTGATAAAATAAAATTCTTAAAGTTCTAACTAAAATATCACATTTTAAACTAAAATTGATTTGCCTTCATGGGGTGGTTTGGTGGCAGAAAGTCAAGTGTAAGGTTTCCTGTAAGTGTGGTCATGGGTTCGAGTTTGAGTAAATACAATGTTTTTTTCTCACATAAACTTTTACTTGTCACCAACCTGTGTTAAGATCCACTCTTGGCACGCTCCACTACTGCCCAAAGGTGTGCCTCTCGCCATAGAGTTCTCGGGATTTAAGAGGGAGCGGGGAACAATTAGCCCCTTGGGTTGATGACGCCTACCAAGAGATCCCTTTTTTATATTAAAAAAACATAAAATTGATTTAAAATACTATATATATTGATAAAACAAAATTCATTTGAATATATGATTATATATATATAATTTAGCCTTAATTGCGTGTTAATTCACACAAACTCGAGTTTTTAGTATCCTCACTCGTTCCAAATTTGTCCAAATTACAATTTATCTATGTAACTTGTTAATTGTTATGTATGATTTATGAAGAAGCTAGATTCATTGGAAATGATATACCTCACGTGGTTTGGCTCAATTATTTTGGGAGGGTATTCCTATATGAATACCCCTACCAATATTAGTTCTACTGTTCTAGTTTAAAGCTTAATAATCTAAAAGGTGCTTCGGACGTGTAACTTTTTTTTTTTTGGTACAACGACGTGTAACTTGTTATCTTTCTTGCTAATAGCGAAAGCTAGCTATGTCATAATAATTAGAAACATTAATCGGAAACAATATAATATACAGGTGTTGTTGTTGCAAATGTCAAATGTCTTACCTAAGATTTGTATGTATCTGTCTATAATACTATATTAAAAAGTAATTTCACCTATAAAACTTTTGAATAGCCTATTATATCATTATTTGTATATTGTTTATTTATATTTATTATTTACATTTAGCATATATATCTTGATTAATATGAATTACTAATAAAATTTAATTTGATTAGCAATTATTACCTAACTAGACTACTACTCTTATATATTATATAAAATTTAATTTGATTAACACTACTTTTACTATACTAATTCGGCTGATACAATATATAATTCAGCTGCCTTAGGATAGAGATTGAGAAAGGAATATAAAGATTTTTCCAAATATTATGGGAGAATGATAATTCTTTTTCTTTGCCTAATGCCTTTCATGTGGCCTAATTAAAATCTTGCAGTTCAACTAAAACTTTTTTTTTCTTTTTTCTGCTATACAATCTGAAAGGTTCATGAAGATGTTACAAGAATATTGTATATGGTTGAAATAACTTCATGGCACGTGCATTATCTCAATGGTCTGGTCAGCTAGAAGTTTCATAAAACGAGTTCTTGTAAAACTTTTGAATCACCCTTTATACCCTTATTTTTCGAATATATTTCTTAAATGTCATTGTTTAAACTTTTATAATTTTAGTCAACTATAAACTCTATTTTTATTTAATTAAATCTAATATCCTTATAACTATTTTATATTTACCATTTTACTATATTACTTTTATAGTTTTACTTAACTAAAAACTCTATTTTTATTTAATTAAATCTAATATCCTTATACCTATTTTATTTTTACCATATTACTAATTTAATTAAAAAGTTTAGATTTATTAGAAATTTTTAAAATATATTTCTTAAATGACATTGTTTAAATTTTACAGTTTTTTGTTAGAAATAAACTTTTATAGTTATTCTACTAAACACTCTATTTTTATTTAATTAATTTCAATATTATTATAAATATTTTTTTTTGGTAAAAATATTTTTATAAATATTTTATTTTTATTATTTTAATTTTAAAAAATTAGAAACTTTTTGATAGTTTTGGACCCATTTCAATTTTATAATATATATAAACTAATTAAAATATTATTATCAATATTATTATCAAGTTTAAAAGTTAAAATAAATTTCCTAATCATTAATTACTCATATTTTTTAAAACTAATTAAGTTAAAATTTATTGAAAATTTAATTATTATGATTGACTTTTTTCTATTTTTATAGTGTGTATTGGTAGTTTAATGTATTGGAGTGTATGACAAGAATTTGAAGTTTTTAAAAATAAAAAGAAGAGTAACATGCAATTATTTCTTTTGACTTATAAGGTTACAGGAGTCAATCGGACGGGTTGGACGGGTTTCGGGGTCGGGTCATCAGGGTTTAGCTCAAATGAGTTAGGTAATTTTCTCAGATCATTCGGATTTCGGCTCATCTGGGTTCAGGTCATTCAGGTCTCGGTTCTGCTGGGTCTAGGGTCAGGTGGGTTCGGATTTTGGCCTCATATCATTCGAGTTTTGGGTTTTTCGAGTTTAGGACTTGGATCAATTGGGTCAGTCTCGAAATTTTTAATGTTTAATTCTTAAATTTATTTAATATCTTTTTTATTCGATTTATTTTACAATCGACTACCGATGAAGTTTAGCAAAATGCATATACAGGGTTAAAGAGTTGACATGCGTCCATTATATACTAAATGTTATTTGAAAGACCTAAGGAATTTACTAAAGGCCCCTTTTGAGGATCGATGAGGAGGCTCCATTTGAACTTTTGTTGTCCTTTTCTGTTTTTTCTCACTTGCCAATTTATTAAGAAGGCCCTCAATTAATTTCTCACTATTCCCTTCTCCTCCAGCCCTTTTTGGTAATTGTAAAGGTTTTTAACCAATTGAATGTGAAAGCATTTATTGACCATAAAATCATGTATTATTTATTTACTAAGAAGGCCCTCAATTAGTGTCTCACCATCCCTTTTTCCTCCAGCCTTTTTTGTAATTACAAGGGTTTTTAACCAGTTCAATGTAACCACATTAATTGATCATAAAATCATGTATTATTTATTCACTTCATCAAACCTTTTGATTAGTTTAAAGCTTGCTAAATCTGGAAAAAAAAAAAACCAGAGGTTATTTGTATTCCTCGGAAACCCTGCTGACATCACCATTCAAGATTTCTTGACCTACTATTGGCCAAACCACCTGAGCGCTAGGTCCAATGTGAGTCGAATCGTTGAGTCATGCTTCATATAATTGGAAAAACGAGCACCGTGGAAATACATGCCACTCAGCCAAAGAAAGATGATGGAGAGTAGGCCGAAATTGACACTAGATATTTTGTGAGAGATCTCCTCCAAATTACCAGTATGGCCACCGAAATCGTGAGTATTAGCATGTAGGTTCCATATCCTAGTGGTAGTATCGAGTCCCTTATCTATATTGTTCTTGAGAATGACCCGACCTAGCCCATTAGTTTTTACTGGATCCTTATCTACCAAAATCGTAATCATGTTTTAAATTTAAAACTATATTCCTTTATAGAGTTTTCAATAAATTTTTCCAAAATAAATTCAATTGATGATTTTCTATTTGCTAATAATCATTCACTTCTTTTCACCAAAAAAAAAAATCTTTTACTTCACATGGTTAACAACAATAAAGAAAAACTGAATATAAAATATTTTCTTAAAAAATAAAAGATGCCCGACGCGCCAGCGCGGGATATCCACCTTGTTGTATATTAATTTTGAATATTAAATGCATAATTAATTATGAAGTGAGGGTATGTGTTCAAATAAATATTGGTTATATAATATCTAAATTTATGTTCTTTCATTACATCAATTAAAATTATAAATTAATTAATAATATAAGTATCCATAAAAATGAAAATAAAATTACAACCCTTATGAGTTTGGATGAAGTTTTGACCACTTTATTTATAATGAATTTTAATTATTTTTTTTTAATTTAAATACAATGGGTCACGTGCGTACGTAGAAGTGAAAATTAGTTGGACTAAAATAAGATTAACTTCTCTAAGATGCAAAAAGATACTCTTATTATAAACACCTTTTTGAAAAAAAACTATGAAAGAAAGCAACATGATTGTTATTAAAAATGTAAACATAGTAAACACCTTGCACAACACGTCCAGGGATTATATTGTTTTTTTTATTGGCACAAAAAGGAATTACATTGTTTATTACAAAATAATGTGGATGAATACTCATAATATCATATGCATTATTTATTAGTTTAACAAACACATATAGATGATATAGTTGTAGCCAATTCTCGGCTCAAAATAATGTTATTAATTAACCATTTTAGGAAACAAATTAATCAAAACATATGAAAGAGCAAATAAATCAATAATGAAACACATAAACATTATACTCCACAATCGTTTCAACTTGACCATTTGAGTAAGTCTTGGCCAGAGCATAGCCACGAGCAAACCGGAAAACCCCACTCCCACCGACGATCGGCATCTCCCTAACGGTGGAAACCCTGTTGCGCCCCAAAATGCTTAGAGTGCTACCATTGAATTTGCCATGGGTGAAAGCAAAGTTGAGTACCATTAACAAGCTTATGTCGCTTTGCGACGCAAATGCATACATGCCTTGAGCTCTCCCCACGATTGTGGAGTTAATTTCGGGCTTGATCGTCAAAGGGTCATCCATCATGACGATGGCGCCGAAGAAGGTGGCGGAAGTGTTGGTGGAGGGAGCTTCGGCGACGCGCATGGCGGTAGCATTTTTGCCAGAGACAATGTCGTGGAAGTAGAAGTGAAGGTGGGAGAGTTTCTCTCGCTTAAGCCCAAGCGAAGATGGCGATACGTATTTTGAGAAAACCTGGGATGGATCGTGAGCGACGGCTAGGCTGGTTGAGAATGAGAAGATGGCGAAGAAGAGAATAAGGAAGAAAATGGATCTCTGCTGATTGGTGGTGGCCATGGCTTATTTGGAAGGAAAAGTTGAAATTTGAATGAATTTATAAAGAATTTAAGTAGTGGAGGGCAAAACCATATTATTATATTATCATCAACAATAGTTGACTTATTATTTAATATATATATGTGTGTGTCTCTCTGTGTGTTAGAAGTTGAATAAAAAAAAAAAAGGAGAGTGCAAATTGAAATCTAGGGTCAACTTGATCTGGCATATGCCACATAACATACTGTTGTCAATATTTTTGTATCTATATAATTTGAAATATTTTGGAACAATTTATTGGAATTTTCCCCATCTAGTTGATCAGTTATATACATTAGGAATTTATATATTTAAAAAATTCCAGGTTCTCCATGGCGTTGGAGGGAAATATGTATAGTCAAGCTTGGAGTTGCACTTGTTGATACATACCGAGAAGTTAATATATAACAAGTAGGGCAGTTTGCGCTTGCACTGCAGTCGTCTTCTTATTAGGGCTATTTTTTTTATAGTTGTTTAAGTCGGTTAGTAAGAAGATATTGCATTAGCTGTGATTTAATCAGTTAGGAGAAACTTATACATCGAAACAAATAATTCGCATATATAAAGCAAAACACTTGGCTTCTCTTTTATTCCAAAAGTGTATTAGTTGGAAGAATTAATGAATTCGGTTAGGTGGAAGAATTTGGCTTCTGCATAAGGAAAACCTAATTTTTAGTAGTCAATGAGCATGTATAGTTGTCGTAGGAAAACTGAATTAGTTGAGAGCATTTGCAGATCATATTTAATTTACACAATGCATTACAAAATGATTGTACTCAGCATCGGCTAACTGTGCTTTTGGAAAGGTGGAAATATACTAAACATAAGCAACTAATAGAAACCTTAATAAAAAGGAAATTGAATATTAAATAAAAAAACAATTTTTTTGTAAAATAAAATAGGAATAAGGAAATGTTAAATTTAAGTATCAAATAATTTAGTCAACAACTAAATCCAAATTTATCTCAAAATGTTGCGGTGAGAAGTGAAATCTCACCACTTCAGGTTATGTCATCCTAAGGCACTGCTAAATTAAATGGAAGGATCTTATCAACATCCACTTGGAAATTTTAGGAAACAGAACGGAGTCCGGGTGAAACCAATTTAGAGAAATGTTAGGAAAGAAAAAAACCTACCCAAATTGAAATGAAGACGAAAGGAAAACAAAATTGGAATGTCGACAATAGTTTACCCATGAATCAACCATTATTGGAGATACATTTATAGCACCAATCTTTTGGAATTCCGGCAAAGGAGTCGAACCGGTAAATCCTAATGTCCACACACAATTAATATGTAATTAAAACACAGTTAATCATAAATATAAAAATAGTAAATTACAAAAAAGGGCAACAGAAAAAGGAAAGCAAAAAATTCATTGAGGGGCTTTTAAGTCACCCGAAAAGTGAGAAAAGACCAAAAAAAGCCAAAGGAGATACCACATTAATCCTCAATTTGGCCTTTATGTAATTTCCATTGTCACTAAAAATAATATATAGTATATATGTGTAACGACTTTATAGTTTGCTGGGTAAATTTTCCTTTTTATAATCAGTTTGTTGGGTAAATTATATAGATGGTCGTCTAACTTATAAGAGAAAAGCTATAAGTGCTAATTAAAGATTTGCAGTTTTGCATTAAAGAATATTACTCACACTTTTTTATCTTAAATTTGTATGTCGTTTGAATGTCTCCAAACACCTAAAAAATATATTCTTGTATCCAAACATCAAAATATATCTTATATTTGTACAAAGTGTTATTCTTTAGTGTAGTTAGTTAGTACTTCTAGCCTCTCCCTTTATATGATGTGTCACGACTTTTTGTGGGCTACATTACGTATCAGGTAGAGCAAAATATGTTTTAGTCCATCATACCCCTAGCTTTTTTTTGGTTTCTCATCCGGTATCCAGAGCACTTTGCTCTGATTAATCCGGATCCGACTCGGATCGCGCACCTAGGTTTGATGAGTGAATCTACCAATGGGGGCTGCATACACTGAGACCTGCTTAAGCTGGAACAAGTCGCTTACCACTTGATCCAACCCCATATTGCTATCAGACCCCTAGCTTTGACAAGCTCAATTAGCCCTTTTAACATGATTCCATAGAACAATTTTCTTTTTTTGGAAAAAAAAACACTACTAGAAAACATGCTTTTAACAATGACAAATGTCATTGCGAAAAGCCATTTTTTAAGTTGTTAAAGGTTTTTAGCAACGACTTTTGGTGGTTGTATATAGTTCTACTGTTTAATATCTAACGCAACGGTTTAAGCGTCCGCTATAAAAGTTTTTCGCAAAAAGACAACTTTTTTTCGTAACGACGAAATGTCGTTGCCTTTGTGTTTTAATGACGACCCAAAACCTTTACGAAACAACCTTATTTGGTTGCGAATATTTTTCTGCAACCACTTTAATTGGCTACATATAACTTTTAAAAATGATTAAATATTGTTTCCAAAACACTTATGTAATGAACTCTAGGTAGTTGCCAAAATAATTTAAAAACGATTAAATGTCATTGCGAAAACCCTTACGCAACAGCATTGTTTTGGTTGTGAAATCTTTTACATAGCAACATTTGATTGTTTGTGTAATAATTTTTGCCATGTAATGACCTTTTGGGTTAAGATTACCATGTTACCCTTGATCGAAGGAAATTACCATTATGCCCCTTAGTTATTAACTTTACGAGATTACCCCTATGGTGAAAATAAGAAAATTCGACCTATGTCACTCACTCTAATAATTTCATAGGTGTGTTGTGTTACCAAGGATAGGTACAAATGACCATTCTATCCTCGAATTGGTAAAACTACAACTTTGCCCTAGAAAAGGACTAATATAAGTCATTGCGACTAGAATAAGATTTCGCAGCGACTTAATTTGTGGCTTCAAAAGTAATTATTGTTTTTGTAGCGACTTTCAAGGTCGCTGCGAAAATCAATTTGAAAAATAAATTAAGCAACGACTAACAAAAGTCGTTGCGAAAAGAGTAAGATTTCGCAACGACTTAATCTGTCGTTTCAAAAGTAATCATGTTTTTTGTAGTGACTTTCAAGGTCACTTCGAAAATCAATTTGTAAAATATATTAAACAACGACTAACAGAAGTCGTTGCATGAAGACTATGAATTCGCAACGACTAATAGAAGTCATTGTAAAAAGGGTAAAATTTACGTTTCATCATTCGCAACGACAAAAATTGTCGTTACGTATGGTACTGCCTAATGTAAATTGGGCAACCACTTTTAAAAGTCGTTGCGATAAAGCAATATTTGGCAACGACTTTTAAAGGTCGCTGCCAATACTCAACATTTAGCAACGACATTTTTCAGTCATTGCTAAATGTCGTTACGAAAAGTGTATTTTCTAGTGGTGCAAGTGTCTTCGTGGGCATCATTGATCCTAGAGACTATCACTCTTCTGCTCCCTCTTAAACTTCGAGGACTCCATGGTGAGGGGCACACCTGTAGTCAGTAATGGGGCATGCCAAGAGTGGATTTTAACACACGGTGGGGTTAAGCAAGAGTCTATGTCAAAATACTCTTTGCGTTAAATCAACTCGAATCCAAGACCACGCCTGTCAGGAAACCTTACACTCGACTTCCTACTACTAAGCCACCTAGGCAAGCGCAATTCGGAAATTCAATCGAAATATTTTTTTGGAAAAAAAAAAACAAGTGTCTTGGTGGGCATCATTAATTCTAGGGACTCCCAGTCTCCTGCTCCCTCTTAAACTTTGGGGACTCCATTGCGAGGGGCACACCTACAGTCAGTAATCGGGCATGCCAATAGTGGGTCTTTAACACAGGGTGTGGTTAAGCAAGAGTCTATGTCAAAATACTCTTTGTGTTAAGTCAACTCGAACCCAAGACCACGCCTGTCAGGACACCTTACCTAGGTAGGGGCAATTCGGCAATTCGATGGAACATTCTCATCTACAATATACTTAACATAATCATTACTTTCTACTATTCTTGATAGGTGGCGAGCTACCATTGGTTAAATTTTCTCCCTTTTTAGTTTGGGTTTCTACTTTTGGGTATGTGTTGTTGTCCTATGTTATTTGGGTTTTGATCTTTACTTTAAACTAGATGCATAGCTTGCGCAAATTGCGCGGGGCTTGGCAAATCTGGTTTAATGCGTGCTAAAGATCTTGTAGTTTAAGTTAAGGAATTGAGAAAATAAAGAGGGCCGAGATTAGGACAGAATAGTGCATTGGAAGCATATATAAATATTAAGCTTCAATATATATTACATAAAAGATGAAATACATTGTAATATCATTTATATATGAAATATGTAAGGACCAACAAAGTTAGCAATTCTCCTCCTTCCACCATAAATTCACCGCTTGTAGTATTACATCTGCAACAATTATGAATATCGAGCACCTTGAAAGTAAGGGCAGTTCCTCATGCATTATCTTTTACTTTTGAAGCAAGAGTTTATCATCTTTCATTTGCACAAAATATAAGCATCTGTCAAAAATGTTAATTGAGGAGAGTTATATTAACGCTTTATGTTAGGCTTCCTGGTTAATCATTGAAGATGTACAACAACTCACCTCATTCTTGTCAACTCCTCCACCTTATCCGTATAAACGTGATTTTTCTAAGGCATTTGCCAGTTTTTTGCTCTAAAAAGTATGAGAGGTTAGGCATGCACAGAGCTAAATGAATTTCAATCCAAATCATCTATTAATTGTAGTATTATTATACTCTGACCATACAAATCAAGAGTTTGACATCACTGGGTTGAAAAGACTGAGACAGCGACACACACGATGGAAGCAAAAAACTTCTAATTTCTTAAAAGACACTATAAAGCAACAGAGTAAACAACAAAGCAAAGAAACATTAAATTTGAAATATCAGAATAAGAACAAAAAGTAACTTGTATCATGCAATAAGACTCTCAACGGAAGGGACTTTAGATAACAGTGTCACTAATTGTCCATAATGTTGAACATCAACAACTCTGGAGATTAGAAAAGTGGCAGTACTTACTTTTGAAATTTATTTGGCCATAATGTTGAACAGCAGGAATTTTGATGTCCAAAACGATAGAGGAGTTGGCATGCAGTAAACCAAAGCTACATTAACCTGAAGAAGATCAGCAGCAACTGCCAATGCAAGCATAAACAAAATGATTTGTAAGATAAAGAATGTGAACTATTTTCATGTGTTTCAAAAATTGTTTGTAATACCAAGTACCAATTACAACCCCTAAAGGCATGCTAAAATCAAACATTTTTCTCTCATCACTAAGTACATTCTCAACAACAAACATTTAGGAAAAACATAGCTATATCAGGAACTTTAATTTAACAGTCAATGAGAAAAGATAGAAGCACCTAAAACCATGACATTCTTTCTATACATCTAGGAAAAAATTTGGTAACTGTTTCCAGCAATCGAAGTCTAATACGAATCATTGTAGAAGAATTGAAACACCCAAAACAAATCAATACCCTAAATTAATACCTGAAAGAGTTATTTCAAGCAGCCACTCTTCCTCTGAATTCAACATCACCATGAACCCATATCTGACTCAATGTTCTCACTTATTAGTAGTTGAAAAGACTAACCTACTAAACAACTAAATGGTTACTTATATAAAATAAAACTGGTAAAACATAGAGTTGCAAAAGAAACTGTAAAAGTATCCCTAATTTACCATGTATCATCATAAAGGTATTTTGAGGAGGTCCTCCACAAACATTCTTTTGCTTGACAATCTGCATTGGCTTCAAAAACCATGTAACTATAAAATTGGAAACTGACAAATCTAAGCACTCTTGTTAAATTATAAAGGGCAACAGAGACACCAACCTTTTCAAAGCTGCATTTAAGTCGGGCTCTTCCTTACAACTCAAAGCATCATTGAAGCCACACTTGTGATGAAACTAATAAAAAGGTTCTTCTAATCCAAAACTTTTATCAATTAGAATTCTCTGTTGATTATTTTATAGACATAAATATGTTGGCTTTTGAAGAAGAATCTTTTCAACTTTCGCTGTCAGCATCAAGATAATGAGATTTGAGTTGAAATGGAGTGGTTTAATATACCAACACTGTCCACACACAAAATGCATGGGGATTATTTCTTTCCCCTTAGTCAACGCATTCTCAACTTTGTGACAACAAATTATTTTAAACCTCAAGTTTTCAGGGGGCACCAAATTTAGTAAAAAGTTAAATCTATAAGTAACAGGACAAACAAGAATAATTCTTACCTCAAATTGCATATTAGTCGTGAAAACACCTCTAAGATTGAGGGAGAAATTAATAGTTCCATGTATAGCCAAGCATTTGAACAATTGCAAAGATTATATTGTCAAAAATGGTTCAAAAAAGATTCATGAGCATAATATCAAACACTTAGTGGTCAAGGAGCTTTAGAAAGTTTTCAGTCTGAAAGCAAGAAGCAAGAAGTCATTACCTTTCCTGGGAAAAACAACTCGACGGAGAAGAAAGAAACTTAACAGGATGCCCAACAAACAAAGGACAAATTAATGTGTTCAGATAAAAGAGTCGAAGAAGGAGAAAACAACCTGGCCAGCAATGAGCGAACAACGACAGATGCCCTGCAAAATGACTGTGCCCAAAGAGGGCAAAGAAAGAGAGAAAAACAAATAAAAATCAGTAATGCCAACACAACAAAATCAACCATAGTCTAAACATGTTCCAATAAAAAGAAGAAGAGAAAAACAGGGCAAGAGGAAGGAAAAAGATTCCAGAGAGACTAACCTGAAACCGGAGCTGGAGAACAGAGAGAAACAACCTCTTCTTGGCGGAATGAACAATTCTTCTCTACCCAATTCAACCCATCAGAATCCAAAGCAATTTTTACATTGCCAAACTAAGTTTAATGAAAGAAAAAATCTGGTAAAAAATATTTCAACAAATAAACCCCAAATTAAAAGAACCAAATTAAAGGAAAATAATAGGATCCAAATTAGATAAATCAAATAAAAATTAAAATAAGAAGCTATGTTGATGAAGAATCTGAAGAAGGAATATCGTTACCTCACCGCCGGCTAATCCGACGAAATTCAAGACTCTTCCATTCCCGATTCCATAAACCAAATAGATAATTGAGTCTATTTGTCATGTTTCTCTCTCTATTTCCCCTTCCCCTTTCTTCTTTCTGCTCAATCGACCTCTGTTTCTCTCTCTATTTGTCCTCCCCTCCTCTCTCTTGAGAAGCTTCCTATGTCTTCCCCTCAATCCAGCTAAACACAATTCAACTCAAGACAACAATCCAACCCAACAAACATGATAGGTGTTTGAAGAATAACCCTGTGTCATAAGTCAGGCATGCAAGGCACCAGGTGTCTGGAATTTAGCTCACGGGACTGTTGTTCTTGGATGGGTTTGATTTAAATTGGCCCGTTTACTTTTCTTTTTGGGCTTCTCAATGGATGTAGTTGGTCCCTTTTTTATTTATTTTTCTTTTAATGTGTTTTTTTTTTTTGTTATTGATATGAGTATATCATTAGTTTTTCCGCTCTTAGTTTTTTTTGTTCTCTCTTAGTTCGTTTTTTATTGGATTGAAATGTTTAGTTTCTATATAGTTTGGTTCTCTAATGAAGAGCATAAAAAGGATTATATATTACTTTCCTCCACTATTTATCAAGAAAAAAAGAATTTACCTTACGCGGAGCGCATCAAATCTTTTCTGATGGAACGTTTTAAAAGAGGTGAACCAACAAAAGATATGGTAGCCTCGCCTCCCCGCGGCAGCGCATGGGCAAGTTACTAGTAATGATTAATATATAACTGGGCCTAAAAATGCTCCAGTTTTAAGATCTTACCCATTTGTCTATCCAATAGAGCATTAGCCAATTCCACCAAGAAAGGTAAGAAAAAAAAAGGAAACATCCCAATTTACCTTTGAAAAAAAAAAAGTTGTTTACCAGAAAAAACAAAAGAAACATTGAAAACAACTAGAAGGAGTCATCTCAGTTTCCATCAATCTGATGGAAATGTTATTTATTTCACAAGATTGTCCATTACCGTAAAGCAAGAACGGCTAAAGAACAAGTTACATGATCAACTGAAAATTGATGCTAAGGCATCATTTATTTGGAGCAACTTCTTTGACATGCTTTGGAATATAATCCACAACTTCAATAGGATGCTCGTCCAATGTCAAACGGCATTGTCCTGGCACATTAATGCTGACAGGTGAACTTGACTCAAATAGACCAAGCTGCTCTAGAAGTCTCTTTAAAAGTTCACCAGCTACGATTTTGGGAGCGTATTTCTGCAGAACACGTCCAGGGCATATTTCTAGCTAAATCAAACTTGATGATTCATATATGATTTATTATAATGATGTCGATGAGTACTCTTTATGCAATTATTAGTTTGGCTGTAGCCAAATCTTGGTTCAAAATAATGTTATTAATAATTAACCATTTTATATATGTAACAAATTAAAACAAATGAAAATGAAATGAAATTAATAATGGAACACATAAACATTATACTCCACAATCGATTCAACTTGACCATTTGAGTAAGTCTTGGCCTGAGCATAGCCCCGAGCGAAGCGGAAAACCCCACTCCCACCGACGATCGGCATCTCCCTGACGGAGGAAAGAACCTTGTTACGCCCCAAAACGCTTAGAGTGCTACCATTGAATTTGCCATGGGTGAAAGCGAAGTTGAGTACCATTAACAAGCTTAAGTCACTCTGCGATGCGAATGCATACATGCCTTGAGCTCTTCCCACCATTGTGGAGTTGAGATCGGGCTTGATCGTCAAAGGGTCATCCATCATGACGACGACGCCGAAGGAGGAGGAGGAAGTGTTGCTGGAGGGAGCTTCGGCGACGCGGACGGCGGTAGCGTTTTTTCCAGCGGAAATGTCGTGCAAGTAGAAGTGAAGGTGGGAGAGTTTCTCTCGCTTCAGCCCCAGCGAAGATGGGGATATGTATTTTGAGAAAACCTCGGATGGATCGTGAGCGATGGCGAGGCTGGTTGAGAATGAGAAGATGGCGAAGAAAAGAATAAGGAAGAAAATGGAGCTTTGCTGAATATTAATGGGGGCCATGGCTGATTTGGAAGGAGTACGGATCTAAAAGTCGAAAATCGAAGGAATTTATAAAGAATTTAAGTAGTGGAGGGCAAAACCTTTTTTTTTGGGCAAAACCATATAAGTATTATATTATCAACAATAATTGACTTTTTTTTGGTTAAACCAACAATAGTTGACATTGTTTAATTTCTGTGTTAGAACTTAGAAGTTAACAAAAAAAAAAAAGAGTCCAAATTGAAATCTAGGGTCAACTTCTAGCATATGCCACGTAACATGCCTTTGTTAATATTTTTGTATCTAATTTGAAACAATCTATTGGAATTTTCCATCTGGTTGATTGGTTATATATATACATTAGGAATTTTGATTTGTAATTAAATTCCAGGTTCTCCATGGAGGGAAATGCATAGTCAAGCTTGGAGTTGCACTTGTTCATACATATAGTCAACCATCTTTTGAAAGTTTAATTGCCTTGGACCATGTAATTGGGCAAAAGTTTTGTAAACAGTTATTGATTTATAAAAGTTTTGTAAACTACAATATTAAGGCCAGGAGAAGGATACAATCCTCCAATAGGTGCCACGCCTTGACGAACTCAATCCTGCTGAACCCAGGAACTTTTTTTTTACCTTAATGATTGGTTGTTGCTGCCAATGCCAAGTAACTTGTGCGTGGCCCTGTTCACTAGTCAATATCTCCAACATAACTCTCCCAGAGAATAACACTTGCCGTGGCAACAACAAAACTGTTACATTCGAGTTACAACTTAATCGTGCACAGATGATCCTCAAAGTTGTGTATTGTACATTCCATGGGAGCAAGGCCCATCACGAACAAAAGATTAACAACAATTGCAGATGAAAATGCCACCAAATGATGTAAGCTCTCCTTTCATGTACGATATAATGGTCATTAGTATAACAACAAAGGTGTTTTCCATAGCCATTTAAGATGGATGATAGAATAGACTTCATCGCAAGTACCCAATGTTTTGTTTTTGCTGCAAAAACTAGTCACCTTGAGTCCCATATCGACATGTGACTTCCTTACCTTCAACAAACCTATCCACAGCATCTGAAGGAAGGCCAATCATCTCCAATGTCTTTTCCCAGACTTCCAATGAAGTCTCTACATTGTGTGCTTCCTCAGAAGGATTTGTCGGACGGCAATCTTGAGAAATAAATGCACAAACAGGCCACTCATCTGCCTTCAACAACTCACAATACTCTGGAATCTGGGGATCAGTGGCTGAGAAAAGCGCACTCCTGGAACCTGCATTAGTATTGAACAACATAAAATTTGCTTCCAATCTCAATTTTCTGTTCCAGTTAAGGTCTCTTGCTCTCCCTCATTCAGCATAGCAAAGAAAGTTATTAATGATTGTGTAAATATGTGTCAAACTCAAGGAAGCACAAATTTGCAGATCATGGTGTCAACAGCTGGATGTCGCCTCAAACATCTAGCCTAGAGTTTAAGAGAAAAGCACAACATAGATGTTTCTTTTAAGTTCGTCTTTGGGACCAAGGGGAGTGCGGCAAGTGGTAAGTTTTATGGACTTCATGTCAGTCATGTTGATATGCAGATCAAAAGCTGATGACGGCTTTTGTGATTGAAAGTATTCTGAGGTATGAAGAAGGATGTAACAGGTAGATAATTTCATTACAAAGTTTTACCATTTCTCAATGAGTCTGTCAAGGGACAAGAAGGGCAAACAGGAAGACTTGACGACAGGAGGGTCCTTGGCAGTTAAGAGGACATTTTGGTTCTTTGCTTTATCTGCATGAGAAGAGTTTTCTGATATGGTGGAACAGGTTTTGAAGCCACAGAGTCAGTAATACACCTAGGCATTGCGCAAAGTGCTTAGATGCATCTACATTGCATCATCATCTCAGCTAATCAAGGGAATAAACTTTAGGTCTAATCCTGACTATGATAGAACCGTCGCATCATAGAACCATAACATAATCTCAGCTAATAAGGGATTAAACTTTTTGCTGTATCTTCCAGACAATGACAGAACCATTATATAATGTCAACGCAAGGGATTGACCTTTAGATTTATGTTTCTTAAGTTCCAGCCATAGCTCTTTATTGTTGTTCTCCTGTGCCGCAGAATTTAAAATAAACACACACACACACACACAAAAACGCAATAGCATGGGCAAGAACTTACCCTCTTGTGCACTGAAGATAAAATATGGTATGAGATGATAACCGGCTTGAACAATTCTAGGAAGATCCCGAGCCTGCATTTAAACACCAAGGCAAAAGAGTAAAATACATTAAAATAACTTCAAAATAATTATTTGATATACCATCAGCGGAGCTTTTAGACTCCACAAGCGAGTTAAGAAAACTGACACGTACACAATTTGTTAATTAATTATGTACTCAATATTCAAAAAACTATTCCCTAAATGGGCACATGTCAACCCTTTAACAGCCATAGCTTTTAGATTGTATAACCCCGCTTATACAATCTGCTAAACTCCACTGTCAGTCGATGGAATAATTTTCCCATTATAATTTCAAATGAAAAAATAAAGCTAATGTGTAAGGAGGACAAAGCAGAAACAACCCTCAACTAAGTGATGTATGATGGACTAGAAGGTACAATAATTGTTCTACTGAATGAATGCACATACATCAAAATAAATTGTTTTAGCAAACAACTTCAAAAAATAGTTAACATTATATACCAAGAAAATTCGAATATGAATAACTCCACAAAAGTTGCAAAATAAAACATTGACAAGAAGTAGCCTTAAACATGTCCTCTCACAGAATGACTCCTATTAGAAAAATGGGCATGTCATTGCTTGAGGAAGCATGAGAATAACATATTCATGCTTCGACCTAGTAGCTACTGAATGCAAGCCTAAAAATTTCATGTCCAACATATAAGTTGAGGTTGAAGGAATTCAGTCTAGTTATTCTCTCAATTTTGTGGTTTTAGTCCATTTACTTAGATTTATTAAATTTAAAACCTATTACTTTTCAATGTCGAGTTAAGCAGTCATTAGTGGTTAGATTTTGCCTTGAATTTGGATGACATTGCATTTTGGTGATAACCAAACATGCTAAGGTGACTTAATGTTTTGGTCATGTGACACATATCAATCCTTTTTTTGCCCTAGACACATATCAGCCTAAAAACATTATATTTTATTTTAACTAAATAATAATTATTTATAAAATATATATATATCTTAAAATGTAAATTTTAGTATTTTTCATTAAAATGCAGATAATTTGTCCTAAGGTGGCCCACATCGTCAAAGAAGTGTAGTTTATCATGTTATCTACAATAGAGCCACGCAGTTAAATTCAACTGTCTATTTCAACCTATCAATTCTCCTTAGATTAACTTTTTATAAAAGCACAGGATAAATTCATTGACATTAGAGTCTAGGCACAAATATATTACATAATTGAGATAGTATAGTATAGAACGAAATTTAGACTTCAATCTTCAAGTTGACAGGGTTAATTGCTAACAATTAGCATGGTGTACAAACAATTGAAAGCTCTTCAAACAAATTACTCTCATTGATGCTCCCGCAACCTACTATGTTACATGGACCCATCACTTAACCCTAACACAATAACACTTTGATCCTCCAAAATCACGGAAAAATCATAGAAACTGGCATGTCAACATGTTGGCAACCAATCCATAGATGGTATGTAAGTAAACAAAATAAAATATTTTCTTTACTTGACGAAATTCCAATAATGGATGTACTCTCACCATCAGATTTTTAAAATCAACATAGTTTGGCATTCACTTAAACCATAAACAGGCACAGGGACTTGCATGTGATTCAAAGCTGAATATCAATATATATATATATATTGATAGAAAGCTGTATATCAACATCAATAAAAAAGACAAAGAAGCCATTTCACTTGTGAAATCGTGGAGGGCTAGGGTTGAAAATTATTATACTCTGAAGTTTTTTAGAAAAAGGGAAACAGAAAATATCCCTAAGCTTTACACCTAGAGTTCCTTGATTGCATCACACAAGCAGGGCATAAGACCAAAGAATAACACCTAAGGTCTCTTAAGAAACAGGAATCATGCCAAAGGTGGATTCAACACACAACACACACAAGTAGAGGCTACTACACAACTGAATCCTAAAAGTAGAACCTAATAGGACAAGGAGAACAACACTAAGATACTAAACCTTAATATAAAAGTAAATACCACATATAACCCTAGGTCTATAAATTTTGACAATCAAGCACCATAAACACAATGGATTAACAGACAAAGTTTTAAATAATTTACTCCCTCAATTTCTTCCCAGGTTCTGCATCATTGTAAATTTTACAAGTTTACTTTATGCTTATATCTCTCATTTGAACATCAACTTACTAGGCCTTCTTCAAGAAGCTTTGCCATCAGGAATCAGCATGCACAAGAATTGTAATATGACACAGTAAAAATGCTATCATATATATTCAAGTTTGTCCAATTCATATTCTTACACTATATTTTGCATGCATGATTTCTTAGATTGGATATCATTCTACTTTCCTGACTCTAAGATTTTCTTCCATTACCACTAAATCCTTTCTTCTTTCTTTCAATATAGTCCATCAACGAAATCCTTTGTTACAAATAATAAAACATAGCATTAGCACATTTTCCCAACCAGTGATTGCACTAGTCATACAAATTTTGCATTGTTATATTTTATGTTGAAGAAAACATATAAGAAGAAGCTCAGCAAAGATATATCTAACGTTGATATATGTCTTCTAAACATAGACAGGGAAACTGAAATGGTCAATAGACACTTACAACATTTGTGTGGACAATTCCAGGTGATAAACATACAACATTAACACCAGCTTCAACAGGTAGCCGCTTTTGGAGGACACTACTAAACATAACCTGCAACAAGATCCCCCAGGTGTCATGGCTCATTCTCACAGCTATAAAGTCATAATACTTCAGTTATTCTCGAATTTAAAAGAGAGAGAGAGAGAGAGAGAGAGAGAGAGAGAGAGAGAGAGAGAGAGAGAGAGAGAGAGAGAGAGTAGCA